>VZQC01004202.1:877482-1038388 GCA_009823505.1 Rhizomys pruinosus
CCAATTCCAGGAGAACTCCAGTTCCAGGGGAATCCGAGACCCTCTTCTGACCTCCACAGCATTGCGTCACATGGGTGCACAAACCTACATGCAGACAGTACATTCATACACATAGAAAATAAATAAAAAATTTTTAAAAAGCTGAAAGCCAACTAACATATTACTGAAAATAGCATAATTAAGGTATATGAAAAATTTCTGCTACATATATGCAATAAGAAAGCTAGAAAAACTTCTCAGAAACAGCCTTTTCCCAACTCTGGAAATTAATCAACTGCAGCAATATGGAAATGATTCTTTAAAATGAGTGGGGGTGGTAGGAATCTTGGTGAGAACAGGAAGTTCTGTGTTGGTTTAATCTGCCTGAGTCTCTGGCTATGCTCTTCAGATTCATGTGGGCTTGAAAAGTAACACGCCACCTTGTTTCTGGTACAGTCTCCACCCACTGGGGAGGAGGCCTGGAAGTACAAAATGCTGTATGAGTTCTTTTATAGCTTCATTCAGAAGAAAGCCAGTTTGCGTGGTTCTCTGAATTAACTTCAGAGTTTAGCCGGTACAAAATCTCTGTTCCTAACAAGAGTAAAGACAGAGGATTATTTGTTTAAAAAAAAAAACTAAAGCAAATAATTTAGCATTAAGGCTGCTTGAGACACAGGGAAAGACCACTTTGATAAGCAAAACAAAAAGTTTGAAAGAAATGCTAGGGCATGAGATTTCCATAGTTTTGCAAACCATTTCTGGGAATGTAAAAGGCTATGTGCAATATTAGTAGGGCTGTCATGCTAAAGAAAGAGCTGGGAAGGACACAGATTCTCTCCCACCACTGACTGACCTAAAGTTCTACATACCCAAGAAGTGAAAGCTAAGACAGAGTGATTAACTTTCATATGTGCCGTGGAAGACATGTCGCAACATGCATATGTGCATTCCTTGATAAAGACAGAGGGATTTCTTGGTCTTGGGCATTTAAGGAAATCTCTCTCCAGCCACTGACTGCATTTAAGCTAATAGAACAGAGACTCCATGCATAATAAGAATACATATTTATAGCATCAACTTTATAAATCCCTAAGAGTTAACAAAACAACTCTCAAGAACAGAACAGCTAATTCTGGGGGAGAAGGTTATGATCACCCAGATTTTCTACATTATTTAGAACATCAAATTTTCAACAGAAAATTACAAAATATTCAAAGAAAGAAAAAAAAAATATGACTGTGGTGGTATAGGCTCTGAGTATCTGAATACTTGGCCCAGTTAGTGGTATGTTGGCAGAGGTGTAGGAGGTGAGAAAGCATGTCAGCAGGGGCTGCTTGCCAAGTTCGTAGCCACATCCCATTTCTAATTTGCTCCAGGTTTCTTTCACTTGTACAGAGAAGGATACAGGGACCATGAGAAATCAGAAGGATGCAAATCAAAACACCAGCTGGACTTTTTCTCAGAGAGATAAAGGGTAGTCTGAAAAGCTGATGTTGTTTCTGAGAGACATAGGACTGCAAACCTGCTGTGAGAACAACCTGAACATACGCATAATGAGCTAAAAAGTCAAGTAAACTAAGCATGTTTACAGTAAGACATTCATAAACTAACAAGCCTGAAGCAGTATTTGAAACTTGATATGCTTCTGCGGATGTACCTGGAATATCAGCGAAGCAAGCCATAGATTCCTCAGTCCCACTAGGTACCAGTTATTAGCTGGAGTTAGTCTCTACTGATGAGTTTATATGAGTATGTTTGGAAACTAGCCATGATTTTTCTTGTGTTAGCTTCTTAGCTGCTCCACAAAACATGTTCGAAGATTATGTGAAGCACATTTTCAGTCTCTATTTCAGGGTCTGAATGAAAAGGAGATGGTAGTTTAAGTTTCCTGTGTGTATACACATATCCTCAAGTGATAGTACACCCCTCAGCAAATCCAGGAAGAGGTTTCTGAAGATTGAACAGTTTATAAAATGGATTTTTAGTTCAGAAGAGGACAATGAGAATATATAAGACAAAGCATGAAAATGGACTTCTTAGGACCAAATTACTGGAAAAAAATGAAAGACCTATAATCAATTTTAAACTAAAGTTGTGAACTTGTGTTTTTATCATGATTAAACAAAATTTAAGGCTATTTGAGATAATTTGCTCAGATTTTTGTACATAATCTTGGGTGTCAGGCTGCCCCTGGACTGAGAACTATTGAAGACTGTTACTACTGGGTGAAGGAGAGTAGACCTTAGGATCTCTAGATAGGCTGACTAGACTCTAGTGGATGAATTTGCAGCAAAGGACATCTGGATACAAATGCTTGACTGGATCGCACTTAACATGTATGGTGGAACACGAGGTCTGGCGGGGTCTGGGGAAGCATGCATGGGGAAGGGGTCTAAATTGATTAAGAGTTTTGCATGTAATGTACAGAAGCACAATAAAAACATTTTTATTTATTTATTATTTTTATTTTTTATTTTTTTTAATTTTTATTTATTTATTTATTTCTGTATGTGTATGAATGTACTGTCTGCACGCAAGTCTGTGCACCCGTGTCGTGAAATGCCGCGGAGGTCAGAAGAGGGTCTCGGATTCCCCTGGAACTGGAGTTCTCCTGGAATTGGAGTTACAGACGGTTCTCAGCCGCCATGTGGGTGCTGGGGATCGAACCCGGGTCCTCTGCAAGAGCATCGGTGCTCTTAACCGCTAGGCTATCTTTCCAGCCCCATATTTATTATTTTTATTTTATGAGTATGAGTGTATTGCCTGCATTTGTGTGAGTGCACCCATGTCATGCAGTGTCCAGGGAGTCAGAAGAAGGTGTTGGATCTCTTGAAACTGAAGTTAAGATGGTTGTTAGCCACCATGTGGGTGCTGGGGATTGAACCTAGGTCCTCTGCATGAGCATCCAGTGCTTTTCCACTGAGCCATCTCTTCAGCCTCATTAAAAATTTTTAAAAAGTATT
Source organism: Rhizomys pruinosus (assembly GCA_009823505.1). NCBI lineage: Eukaryota > Metazoa > Chordata > Mammalia > Rodentia > Spalacidae > Rhizomys > Rhizomys pruinosus. The sequence goes on from VZQC01004202.1 coordinate 880,425, forward strand.
TATTGAGTTTTCTTAAATTTTATATAATATAAATTGGCAACAAAGAGAATATGTAATTTGAAAATACAAAATTACCTATCAATTATATGGTGTCATTTTTGCCATTATTGATATTTATTAACTTGTTGAACTCTTATTAATTAGAGGAAGGAATAGTGAAATCAAGACAAGTAATAATGCTGTCTTCACTTCTGTATGGCATGAATTTGACACTTTTCCCAAATCACTGTCTCTCAGCTTTCACAAGTGTCTGGTTCTAGATAAATGTCATATTCTAGTTTGGGGACTGTATTTACCAGTTGTCTTGCTGCTGTAACAAAATATGCCAATGAAAGCAACTTAAGGAAGGAAAGTGTATTTGCCTCACTGTCCCAGGGTAAGTCCATCAGGCCTGGCAAGTCATGGTGGCATGGGATCCCATCCCATGGAGTGCTGTCTCCTACAGGCAGGAAAGTCTTTCCAATTCAGTTAACCTAATCTAGATAATCTCCCACAGACATATCAAGAGGTTTATCTTTGAGGTGACTCAAGATCCTATCAAGCTTACAGAACCATATTTCTTTTGTAGCTTTGACTCATTCCTATATTTTTCTGCATTTTGCATGAGGTTTCCTTCAGTTTGTTTTCCTTTCCTACAGTAGCCAAAAAAAAAAAAACCAACACAGGAAAAAAGAGGTGATGACTTCTAAAGATACCCAGCATCAACTACATAATAGAAAACAAGACCTCAGATGCTACTAGTAACCAAAGGTTGTCACTCAGGGGCAGGATTATTTGCTTTTGCCATTATTCTAGGTAGGTACTACATTATAAGATGCAGGTGCTTTCTTCTATTTATTCTATTTATATAAAAGGGAAATTCCTCATAGAGCCACAAAATTATCTGGCTTGATGACAAAGAGACAAGAGTAGGTCTACATTTGCATTAATATATTATGGGAGAAAAGTACATTTACAATTTTATAGCTCCTTGAGCTTTTCTCCAATTGGGGTTGAGTGATTTAAACTAACTTCAAAAATTCATTAGCCATGCCAAATTAGACTTTGACCTTTTATGTACATGAAAGATTAATTTCTTACAAGATTTGATGTCTTACATGGCATTTAAAGTGTTGAAACATTTAGCATTATTTGATGACCTCTTCACATATTTTTAACTAACAATTATTGAGTTAGAGAGAAGATGTAAGAGAAAGAGAGAAAGAAGTTGTAAAGAGAGAACATGAATTTGTCTAAATATCTGTGATTAATCAATAATCTCAAGGTTGAATCTCAAGTTACAAGGTTGATATAAATAAGTCTTTTTAATATAGTGTGATTGACAGAAAGATTTATGAAAGGATACAAGTCTACCACATCTATATAGGACAAAGTGTTTCACTTTGAAATTAAGTACTTTATTAAATTTATATTTAGGTTGTTCAGAAGAAAAATAAGGATTTTTTAGACACACAAAAGGAAGGAAAGTTATTTGAGACAAGCTGAAGAGATGACAGCAAATATGAGGAAATTCAGTTGTAAAGAATAAGAAACAGGTTTGGAGGAATGTCTTAAGAAACTGGATCAGCTGAATAGTGTCCACAGTAGTTGTCCTATGACTTTGAAAGCTATGAAAAGCAATGGTTAGGGGGCTGGAGAGATGGCCTAGCGGTTAAGAGCACCGACCGCTCTTGCAGAGGACCCGGGTTTGATCCCCAGCACCCACATGGCGGCTGAGAACCGTCTGTAACTCCAATTCCAGGAGAACTCCAGTTCCAGGGGAATCCGAGACCCTCTTCTGACCTCCGCGGCATTGCACGACATGGGTGCAAAGACTTGCATGCAGACACATACAGAAATAAATAAAATTAATAAAAACGAAAAGCAATGGTTAGGATTTAAACATTATAACTGGAAGAAGTTGATAGGGACATGTGTTAGGAGGCCACCTACCACACCAAAGGTGACAGAGGCTGAACTGAAGTGATGGTGGAGAGTAAGAGATGATGATTAGGAATTAGACTGGAAAATAATTTGTGATTGTAAGAAGAAAAACTAACTCTCAAGTTCCTTGCCTGTGTGCCCGAAGCACAATGGAATTCTATTAGAGCATGCTGGTCAAAGTTTCTTTGGGGATTGAGCTTTAGTAGTGTATATTAATGGTACCAAATAGTGGGTCTGATTATGACATTGTTGTGCATACATATAATGTCTGTTTACCTCTATACCCTCACTTATCTGCCACCCCCTTCTCTTTACTCCTTTTCCTTCTCTATAGTAGTCTCCCTTCTACTTTCATGATTCGCCCACCACTAGCTCCTACTATAAAGGAAACATGTAATACTTGCATGTATGATTCTGGCTGTATCCCTGAAAATAATCTCTACTTCTATCCATCTTACTGCAAATGACATGAATTCATTCTTTATGGATGAGCAATATTCCATTCTGTCTATATAGCAGATTTGTTTTATCTATTCATCTGCTGATGGGCACTTAGGTGGATTCTACAGCTTGATTGTCCCGAATAGGGCAGCAATAAACACAGGCCTGCAGGTGTCTCTAGTGCATATTGCCTTCAATTCCTTCCGGAATATGCAGTGAAGTGGTATAACTGGACCATGTGGGTAATTCTATTTTTAGTTCTTGAGGAAACTCCATACTGACTTTCATTCCTATTGAACTAATTTATTTTCCTACTGATTATGCAAAAGGATTCCTTCTCTCCCAATTCCTCAGAACGCGCATTGCTTTTTGCTTTCTTGGTGATAGCCATTCTAATTGTAGTCATTTGAAAAGCCTCAACCCAAATTTGATTTGCATTTCTTGGGGTTCAATTTTTTTTTTTTTGCCTTTTTGAGACAGGGTCTCCCTTTAGTCCTACCTGGCCTGGAGCTCACTATATAGACCAGGATGGCCTTGAACTCACAGAGATCCGGGGTTCAGTTTTTAAAATTCTAAATATTGCATAGCTTTGTGTCATTCTGACAAATACATTTATTAGAAATGTGAACATATGATATAGAGGCTTTGTCTTTAGGATAAAAAAAACCCCAGCAACCTCAGGTGTTACATAGAAAATAATAAATAAGGGTCTTGAGAGATGGCTCAGAGGTTAAGAGTACTGGCTGCTCTTGCAGAGGACCTGGGTTTGAATCCCAACACCCACATGGCAGCTAACAATTATTTGTAACTCCAGTCCCAGAGGATCTGATACCCTCTTCTGTCTTCTGCAGGTATTGCATGACACAAGTGTGCTTACATACATGCGGGCAATATATATTCATACACATAAAATAAAACTAAAATATTTTTTAAAAAGGAAAATAGTAGAAAGAATGTTTAGTAAGATATCAGAGAACACCAGTATTTAAAGTATTTCAGTATTCTACATTGCATTACTTTCCATTAAAACATTCATTCTAAATTATATAAGCTATTTGGTAACTTTTGGGTTTAGGCTGTACTTAATTAGTTCATTATATTAGCCAGCATATTCCTATCAGATAAATACACTTCCATAAAAATCTCTCTTAAAATTCTGAACTAGCTCTAAAGAAGTACCTTATATAAGATGCAAGCTCCCATCCAGAGCAATTAGAAAACACAGATAAAATTAAAGCAAAACTAAACTAAGTGGGTAAAACAAGTTGACTGAAGGCACTGGCAAGCTGCTAAGGCAGCCAAGGTTTGGGACACTGAGACCTTCTAAAGAACAGTTCACAGATGTAAGTCCTGTATTCTGCATACCTCTTTTCTCTCAAGACCATTTACAAATTCTTGGAGAAAAGGGACTAGAAAATCTAATAAGGAGATAGGGACAAGAGTTAGAGATTGTTTCAGAATGTTTGGCAACCTGAAGGAATCAGACAGTAGGATATTCAGGAAAGAGAACTTGAAAGAATACACAGGCTGGTGAGATGGCTCAGCAGGTGAAAAGTGCTTGCCCCCAAGCCTGAGAATCTTTCTTCAGTCCTGGAACCTACATGTGGAAGTAGACCAACAACTCCAGCAAGTAGACCAACAACTCCAGCAAAGTTGCCTTCTGACCTCCTCTTGTGTAGCAATTTCCTCCAGGAAGGACATTTCATCTTAGAAGGAAGCTTGTTAAGATGCAGGATGTTAAAAGGGAGAAAAACAGGAGCTTCTAAGGGGAGGAGAAACATTCCACCTGCCACGTTTGTTAAGCTAAGGAAGTAAGCAATTCAATAGCTTCAGAAAGTCCCTAAAATTGACCAGATTTACTAGACTTCCATCTCCAAGCATATATAAACCCCAAGGACTGTCACAGGTTTTCTCAAACCAAAACAGCAGCCTGGAGGAAACTGACTAGCTGAGCTGCCTCTGGAAGAGGTTCAGACCAGCATCATCCTAGGAAAAGAGTCAAGCAATACTTCCACACATGCCATGGCATGTGCATGTACACACACACATACACACACACACACACACACAAAAAAAAAAATTTAAATAAATAAATGTTAAAAATGTTAAAGACCACAATATCAGAAGAAAAAATTTCCCAGAAACTTAGAGATTTTCCCTCGAGTCATTTTCTACTACATAAGAGAATAACTTAAGAAGATGGCAAGTCCTAGTGCCCGCCATATTAGCTCTCAGACTTCCTGGGGTTATGGATATCTATCCCATCCCTGATCTGTGAGCACCTCCTCTTGGCAGAGTGACTTAATCTCTGCCATCTCAGCTCTCAGCCCAGCCTAGGTTTACAGGGGCCTTGCCCACCCCAGACTAGCTGCTTTGAGCTTGGTACCTGAGACTCCATAGCACTTGCCATCTCACCTGGGGGCACAGGGATCCTGTTCCATACCAGATCTGTGCAGCTCTCCAGTTTTGACAGGATGGCTTACTCTACCTCTCAGCTCTTAGCCCAGCCTAGGTCTACAGAATCCTTCCTGGCCTCAGTCTTTGGTTTGGAACATGTCCCTGAAATCTCCCTGTGCTCCTCTGTCATGAGCTCTGTTCACTCCAGATCTGTGAATTGCTACCCTAATTAACCAGCCGTTTTGCTTACATAGCAGTTCCATCCCATCCTGCTGATCTAGGACCCTGTGCAGTCAATCCTGAAATTGCAACTAAAAAACTGTACCTATCTCTAGCTGAATTGAGATCACTTCTTTCATGCAAATTGAACATCAACATAAAATGGCCCCCAAAACTGAACAGCAAGCACTGCTCAGCTGGGCCATAACCAGATAAGCTGGAAAAATAATAAACAAGATACAAACAACAATCACCAAAGACAAGATCACTTACCCATACCATATCAGTCCAGTACCATATCAGTCCAGTACCATATCAGTCCAGTACCATATCAGTCCAGTACCATATCAGTCCAGAGGCTCAGGCCTCGGTGAAAAAACACAAGCAACATGAATACCCAAGATAATACAGCTACCACAGGAATTAACAACTCCATTGTAATGTTTCCTGAAAATGACAGTCAAGTGGATACACAAGACAATGATTTCAAATTAGCAATTTTAAATACGTTCAAGGAAGTCAAACAATGTGAATAAAAAGCTGAATGAAGATGGTGAAAACACAAAGGGGCAAATGAAATAACTAAAACAATTCAAAATGTGAAATTAAAATTCAATAAAGAGAACCTCTGAAGAAAAGCTAGTCTAAAATAAGCTTAAAATAAAAATCTCAGGAACTCAAAATGCTTAGAGGAAAGAAGCAAAAAGGAAGTGAAGGAAATGTATCAGAGAATATCAGATCTTGAAGACAAGCTTGGGGAAACGAATCTCTCAATCAAAGAAAATGTAAAATCTAAAATGAGCCAGGAAAAGAATATGCAAGACCTCTGGGACACTGCGAAAGGGGCAAACCTATGAAAGAAGGAAAAGAAACCCTGGCCAAAGGCACGGGAAACATTTTTAATAAAAATCAAAGAAGAAAATTTCTCAAACCTAGGGAAAGAGATACGTATCAATGTACAAGAGGCATTCAGAACATCAAGTAGACAGGGCCAGAAAAGAAACTCCCATGTCATGTAACAGTCAAAACATTAAACATACAGAACAAAGAAAAGGTATTGGAAGATCAAGTCACATATAAAAGGCAGGACCATCAGAATAACAGCTAACTTTTCAATGGAGACTATGAAAGCCAGAAAGGAACAAACAGATCAATGTTATATAGTCATGAAAGAACGCAAATTTCAGCCCAAACTACTATACCCAGTAAAACTATCAGTCGTAACTGAAGGAAAGAAAACCTTTCCATTGTAAAAACAGATTTAAGGAAATTATGTCCACAAAACCAGTTCTATAGACTCAATAGACTACTTCAGTAAGAAGAGATTAAGCACTCTCAGGAGGGCCCAAAGAATAAATAAATTATTCCAGGACAGTCAACCAAAAGAGATCTAAGAAAACCAACATAAGAGGAATTAATAAACACTGGACAGTATTAAACACCCACAATATTAATGGTCTCAACTCCCCAGCAAAAAGACATAGACTACACAACTGAATCAGAAAATAGGATCCGGGGCTGGAGAGATGGCTCCAACTGCTCTTGCAGCACCCACGTGGTGGCTAAGAACTGTCTTTGACTCCAGTTCCAGGGGAATCTGATGCCCTCTTCTGACCTCCGCGGCATTGCACGACACGGGTGCACCAACCTACATGTAGACAGTACACTCATACACATAGAAAATAATAAATAAAAAAATAAAAATAAAAAAGAAAGAGGAGCTCATGCTTTGATGATGTCACAGCCTACTTTCTTAAGGAAAAAAAAAAAGAAAGAAAGAAAACAGGATCCATCAATTTCCTGTCTCCCAGAAATACCTTGCCAAAAATGATCAACATCACCTTAGCAGTAACAGGATGGAAAAATATATTCTAAGCAAATGGAACAACAACAACAAAAAAAATCAAACAAGCAGGTGCAGCTATTCTAATAGAGTGCAAAATAGACTTCAAACTATATCTCATCAGAAGAGACAGGGAAAGTCACTTCATAATCATTAAAGGAAAAATCTACCACGAAGAAATAACACTCCTAAGCATATATGCACCTCATGTAGGGACATTCAATTTCATAAAATAAAATAAAAACTTGATTAGGTTTAAAATCCCAAACTGACTCTAACGCAGTGATAGTGGGTGACTTCAGCACCCTGATTGATAGAGTGGTTAACATGACAAAAACTAAACAGAGAAACCCTGGAGTTAAATGATATCACAAATCAAATTGACTTTACAGACATCTATCTATAGGGCACTCCATCTAAATACCAAACCAAATGCCAAAGAATATACTTTCTTTTCAGAAACCCATGGAAGTTCCTTTAAAATTGACCACATATAAGGTACAAAACAAGTCTACAAATTTATAAAAGTTGAAATATCATCTTATACCTTATCTAACATTTTTTTGGTCTTTTTGAGACATGGTCTCCCTTTAGTCCCAGCTGGCCTGGAGCTCGTTCTGTAGACAAGGCTGGCCTTGAACTCACAGAGATCCACCTGCCTCTGCCACCCGAGTGCTGGGATTACAGGAGTGTGCCACCACACCTGGCTTATCCAACATTATAAGGAAGAAATGACACCCAACCCCCCTCAAGGCTCTTTCTGAAATCAACATAACCTTGACTTTGATGAAAACTTAAAAACCAGCAGCTTTTGCATATTAATTCAGTGCAGATTTAATTCCAGGGAGCTCTTCAGTAAAAAGAAATTTATTATAATTACAAAGTGATCACTGTACAACAGATTGGGTATTGTGGATTTCATGCAACCATAACTTCTACCAGCAATACCTCCAGGAAAGCATGATACAGATTTGGAATACCTTTTTTCTAATTTATTTTTTTTTCTAATTTATTTTTTATGTGTATGAATGTACTGTCTGCATGTAGGTTTGTGTGCCCATGTTGTGCAATGCCTCGGAGGTCAGAAGAGGGTGTTGGATTCCCCTGGAACTGGAGTTCTCCTGGAATTGGAGTTATAGATGGTTCTCAGCTGCCATGTGGGGGCTGGGGATCAAACCCGGGTCCTCTGCAAGAGCAGTCGGCACTCTAGGCCATTTCTCCAGCCCCTGGAATACTTAATACAAGTAATGCACCAATTTAAAACCTATGTTGAGATTGAAGTTCTAGTTAACAGAATTCTCTCAACCTCAAACTTGTAGGGTGATGATTAGGAATATTTTACATTAAGGAAAAAGTAATTTATAACTGTAAACATTTACCTTCCTACACTTTTTATAAATATTCTGAGGACCTAAATTGTGATGACTGAAATATATATATATATATATATACACATATATATATATGTCATATGAACGTCTATTAGATTTTAGTATGAGTTTAGGTCTAATAATTCTATCAAACTAAAACCAAATAGACGTTCATATGACATATATATATGTGTATATATAATGTATATATATATATATATACACATTTAGTTATTCACAATTTAGCTTCTTAGAGAGACTATTTCTAAAAAGTTTAGGAAGGTAAATATTTACAGTGTAAGTTCATTTTGACATTCCTGCATAGCTCTATATTTTCCTACAAGAATCCTTTTAGAAGCCTCAAAAGAGCTTCTTTGAATGAACTTTGCATTCATGGGCTCCCATTCATCACAGCTAGGCAGACAGGTAAGTATTCTTAAAACTACCACCAGATAAGCCCTGTCCTGCCAAGATGTTCACAAAAGGAAGGCAGTGTTGGTCACCAGCTCTTGACTCATGATCCCTTTGTATTTAGCAATGAATCATGCAGAATCTTCTGAAAGACTTAAATTAATGCCAGGATGAAAATATGCTTATGTTCTAATTCTGAAAAGACAGGACATTTCCTTGTTCATTGGTATCTTCCAGAATTTTACATGGACAAAATATAATACCAAAAAGTAGTCAGTGTGAACAAATATTTGTGAATCTTATAAAAACCAAAATGATTATAAATACAAATAGCATGTCAGTCAGATTATGTGCCTGTGCATTTGAACGTGTGTCTCATGGCTTGTCTCCTTTGGCTGAGTACGGTGCAGCATTTCTGTCTATGATTGTGTGTGCAGAACACACTTGTGTATATCAATAACAAGTACTTGTGAGAAGCAATAGTGATACAGAGATTACTTCTGCTTATTTCATCTTTGAAAGACTTTTTTGACATCTATTAAGTAACTTATTTTCACAAAAACCTGTGTGATAAATAGGTAGAACTGTTTTCATAGGAAAGTGAGTCCTCTGTTTCTTCCAATGTCAGATGAGATCAGGATTGTTCAGTGTGGCAAGGCTATAGACAATACCTTATTTAGAATTTTATTTTCTTTTTTTCATTAGACCAAGAGAACTTGTTGAGCTTCATAACTGCGAAAGTTTTGTTTTCCCTGCATATAGAAACAATAAAATGGCCCAAGAGGTCTTCAAAGCAGTAAGATACAAGGTTCAGAAATACCCTCCCAGGAATTAACAAGAGTGTATAGGAAGTATGTCACCATCTTCTGCCATATACTTTATTTACACTGTACTTTTTCTGACAATGTGTTCGGTATTTAGGCATCTTAGGAGTGATGGTGCCCACCACTCTTGACTCTTCTGGAAACTGTATTCCTTAGGTAACGGGCCATGCTCTGGAATTTTTCACTGACCCTTTATAAAGTATTTCACTATGCCTTGATTTTCTTATTCATTACTGTTCCCTAAAAGTAGATGAACTGTTATGCTAAGGTGCAAATTACCATGAACTTCTCAATACTTCTCAACAGAAAAAAAAATTTATCAATGCTACTTGAGGGGAAATAACTTCATATTTAAAGGAATGAGTAGAAAAAGGAAAGCTTCAGAAAGTGCACCACCAAAGGAAAGATTTCCTACAGTGTCTGCACTCATGCCTCTTTGGCACCCTGTGTCCACCATCGAACAAAAAAAGCTGACAGTAAAGGTACAAAATAGCCAAGGAGGCACCATGTGCCTGGGTGTACTTACAGGTCACCATGAATGAGTCCATAGATCTGTGGCATGTTCTGATGATAGATCCCTCTCAAAATGACTATGAGGAGAATTACCACGAAAGCTGGAAGCCCCCAGCTGAGGAGGAAAAAGAGCAGGTATCGCCTCTCCGTGTGTTCATCATTCATCACGAGCACATACCAGAAATTCACAGACTATGGAAGGAAATAAGATGGACAGACTCTGGATTAATGGCACAGAACACAAACGCTCCTGGTGGAGGCATAAAGAGTCACTGACCAACAAAGGGTGAGGATAGACTTAATAGTTTTGAGTTGAATTCGTTTATTTCATACATTCAAGTCATTTAAGACATTTGAAATGTTTTGTTTTCCCCCATTTAATCTGACTTAATCTCTATCATAATCTCTTATGATTGGCTGGCAAATCTGACTCAGAGAAAAATATACTGATATCCCACATTCCCACACGAATTGATGATGTTATGGAAATAGATAGTTCAGGTTTTTGGCAGCTTTACATATTGGGCATCTATCTAATACACGGGAGGGCCAGACATGGTCCTCTGAGTGTGGATGCACCTGTTAGGGGGCCCAGCTCTGTCTCCAGTGGGAAGGTTGTAATCAGAAACAACATGACTGTACTGAGAGAAAAATGCCACAATCCAGAAGGATTTGTAGCCTGTTTTGCCTGTCTGTGTGTATTCTATTCTTTCTTGTTCATTCATCTGACTAATATTTACCAAGTTCTTAGTAAATATCAGAGATCAAGCCTAGCCACTGAGGGTGTAGCACTGAAAGGGACAGGGAGGTATTTACTATTCTGAATTGTACATTTCAAACAAAAGGGCAACAAATGCTTAAGATCAGTATTTATTTTATATTCAAATTGTATCATATTTCTTCTATTTCTTAAGGTAAAAGTGTACAAGGGATAAGTGCCCAGAGAGTCTGGAGGATGTAGGGACACAGCAGATAGATAGAATGAGGAAATGAAGGCCTGTAGAGGCTATGATTGACTGCAAATCCTTTAACGAGCTTGTATCAAAGCCAAGTCTAAAATTTACACATTCTATTTTCTAGCACATCTTTCCAAGAGAAATGCCATTTAATTGTCATTTTGTACAGCACTGACATTGGATATCATGCCATATCATGGAGTGTGAGTATAAATGAACTTCACATGTGTGTTATATGAGGATGATCAACCTCAGCAAGTAACAGCATCTGCACCATCTGTTTCCTTATGCAAGCAAGGTTATTAGAAAGATTAGATGAGATACCGAGTGCAAAGTGCTGAGTACATATGTAATCACTACTGGAAAATGTGATCATAAGCTTTAAATCTCCTGGAAATTTGTGACAAAAGATAAATAGCCTGAGCCCCAAACTAGCAAACCGTTTTGAAGTAAACCCTTTCTAAGTAAAAAAAAAAAAATCAGCATGCTTAATGTTTGCGGGAAGATGTTTAGATACTGTTTAGTAAGGCCTCAGAGCAAGAGCCTGTCTGGACCAAATCAGCCTTGAGGGATTATATTAGGCTAAATGAAAGAAGGACAAAAATGTTTGGTTCCTTGGAAATTTTTGTCCCTGAATTTTATTTCCTTATCTTTGTGTATATCTGCAGTTACAAAGCATATTTTGAATTGGTGCTTATACAAATTTGTTCTAACACTTTAAAAATGATTAGGCTGACAAGTTGTTGTGTTTATTTCTCCCTCTTTTTACACTTAGTATAGAGATATGGATCCAAATCAGTAGGTTATGGTAAGTGCTAGATGCTGAGACAATCAATGCTGGCCATAGAGGATGAAAAGTCACCCAACCTAAAGATCACAACCCAAGTACTAGCTGTTAACACATTAAGTATGTGTTGGTGTGCATTCATATAATCAGGTAACTCAATGCTGCAGAAGGTGAAAGTATCTGGAAGGGAAGAGTAAACTGCTAAGTGACTTCTAAGCGGACTTACTATGGTAAAGTTTGGGACATTTTCAAAATGTCTGCTTTTACACAGACATTTGTTCTTAAGTTAGGATAACTGAATCTTTCAGAGACATTTCAGTGATGGTCAGACATTTACAATAGGCTTAGATAAAATTAAAAAGTTCACTGTTTATGGCTATATTCTCAATGTCTTGATGAATCAAAACAAGCTCCAAATATCATAAATTTTTGTCAATTTGAAAAATTATAAATGCTTTCTTAACAGAATATATTCATTTTCAGAATCCAATCATTAAAGTGTGCTCTGAAAAAGAATTTCCCATGTATCATTTTTTAAAAACCATAGGCTTGAAATATTATGTAATAAAACAAATATTCTAGAAACCATATGATCCCTACATAATATTTTCTTTGACTAACTCACCTGAGTTTTCCTAAATTTTATTTATTATATAGTGTTTTAAAAATATTTTTTATTTATATGTATGCACATGTGTCTGTCTGCGTGTATGTATTCCATGGATGTGCAGGTGCCCACAAAGGCCAGAAGAAGCTGTCGGCTCTGGGAGCTAGAGTTCCAAGTAGTTGTGAGTTCTCTGACATGGGTGCTAAGGACTGAACTCTGGTCCTCTGTAAGAGCAGTAAGCTCTTGCAGATGCTGAACCATCTCTCCATCTTGTTTGTAAAGGGGTTTTTGGGACGGGGGCTCAAACTTGCTATGTATCACAGATGACCATCAATTCCTGACCTTCCTACCCTCACCTCCCGAGTACCAGGATTATAGATGTGCATCACCATACCTGGCTTTGAATTTTACCTTAATATAATTAGGTAACTGTATTTTGGGATGCATACATAGGTCATGAGTTCCCTTTCCTAAGCCCTGTCTCTCATTTTCTTCAACCATATGCAGAGTAAGCTCAGCAACTCCATGTACCCCATGACCAAGTTCAGCTGGCTGCAGCTGGTTTGATCATGGATAGAAGCCTGATATGGTCTGGGACAGTCACCTGACACTGAATCCTTGTAATCCCATGATAGTCTAAGCTGTCAACTAGAAGACTATGAACTGTAGCAGCTGTGCCATAAGCATACTCAAGAGAGAAAGTGTGACTGCAGGAAGACTGAACAGATAAAACTGTACTCAGAGCTTTAGACTGAGTGAGTTTTCAAGCAATTCTTTTGTGATTTAAAAGCACCTTTAAGTTAGTTCGATTTAGGTTTTGGTTTTTCTTTTTTTCCCCAAAGCAATTGGACTAGTGTAATGTGGTGTGTGTGTGTGTGTGTGTGTGTGTGTGTGTGTGTGTGTGTACTCACATGCCATTCCTTAAACTAAAAAGAGGATAACAGAGAATTTAACCACCTTTCTTGTCCCTGGAGGCATGCCTCCTCCTCTGTAATCTGATGTAAGAGTCCTGGAGCTGGGTCTGGTTGCACAGTTTTATAACCCCAGCACTAAGTGGAGGCAGGAGAATCAGGCTAGCCTCAGCTACACAGGGAATTTGAGACCAACCTGGACTACATGAGATCTTGTCTTAAACAAACAAACAAATAACTCATGACTAATTATATTTAAGATTTATTTCCACAAAAATTCATATAGATAGTGACATTAGTACCTTGTGCATTAGAACTTATTTTCTTGCCTTTCCACAACCCCCCCCACACACTTTACATGTGCATGGAGATACGTACACATTCTTAATAGAAGTATATAAATATAATAATTTATCCTCTGCTACTACATATTATGCTAACATTTAATAAAAACTGAAAAGGTTATTAGAACATAATTAGCTGAAGTCTAACTGTGAGCTGCGGAATAATTTTTGTCTAACTTGTATACAAACTTAGATTTTACAGTAGCTGGTAAAATTCTTTGCATGTAATCTTTATGGAAAAAATATCAAGTGAAAATGCACATATTTTTCATTGGTGTTTTTGTTGACTTCAACAGCTATTTTTTTGTTGTTGTTGTATTTTTGAGACTGGGTCTCCCTTTAGTCCCAGCTGGCCTGGAGCTCGCTCTGTAGACAAGGCTGGCCTTGAATTCACAGAGCTCCACCTGCCTCTGTCTCCTGAGTGCTAGGATTAAAGGCATGCACCACCATACCCGGCTTCAACAGCTATTTTATGTCATAAAGTTCTGAATGTCTTCATATATATATATGTATATATATATATATATATGTATGTATGCTTATATATAAAACTTTGTTCCAGAAAGAGATTTAGGAGAATTGATGGTTTTATTTGATTCAACTCCTAATGAAAAGGAACCTAAGTTAACTAGTGAAAACTTAAAAACATTGAATACAGAAACATTAACTTGAACCAGTTTTTATTGAGTAATAAATGGACCCCTTACGTTAATGTCACTCAACACAGGCAACTTCAGTGTTCTCTCTCTCTCTCTCTCTCTCTCTCTCTCTCTCTCTCTCTCTCTTTCTCTCTCTCTCTCTGACATGCACATGCTTACACACATGCAGGCATGACAATAATACTCATACACATAAACATTTCTTAAAAGATATAATTTATGTCAAAAATACCTAAGAATAAAGTCTATGCAAGCAGATTTACTAACTTTCCAAGTGTCTCTATAGGAAAATCTAGCACATGTCTTATTAAATGACTGATCAACATAGGTCATAGTTATGCCTTCATATAGCCCATTAACATAAATTCATTAGTTTATTCACAATTCTTCATATAACACACATTAGTATGTTAGCAAAATATAAGGAAAATGCCATTTATTTTAGGCTCAATAGGCTATTTGAACAACGCAAATTTCATGGGTTTGTGGAATAAAGACTGGTACCCCAACTATTGTTTAATACTTGAGTATTACTTTTTTCACTAGAATCATTGAACTGATCTACAGCATCACGTTTAATCAGTGATCACACAGGCTACTAATGCTGTCTATTGCCATATATTCTTAATCCTTCATTTTGGATGCCACTCTAAGAAACATTTCCACATGTCCTTGCTCCAGTTCTCCTTCCTCTTTCTTGATATTTATTGCATGAAAAGAATTGTAAGGCTTTTTGAGGGTTAGAGAATTCAGTATTTCCTGGGTATGTCATTTTTATCTTGGTAATTACCAGTCTTCAATACTTTGATGTCAAATTAAATCAAAGACAAAGGAAAAACACAGCTAATTTTAGCATTTCCTTTCCTGTTGTTATGCTCTGACACTCAGTAGCCTCTTTCCCAAGGAATAAGGAACTTGTATTTGTTTCTTTATTGCCTGGTTATATGGCAAAATTAAGGCATAAGATGAAAATGCTTAAGATATGTGTAAAGTGATTTTTAGCTTTATTCTATCATTTAAAAGTGTGTTCTTCGAAGAAGCTTCAGTTTCAAAATAAAATATTATAATTTGTATTGAGCCGTGTCTCTGGGCATGAGATGCACAGATTGCAAGGACAATACAAGACTTTCACATTGTCTGTGATTGAAGTAGACTGCTATACAATGCTCTAACACAGTGATTAGAAAACTAGGGCAAATGAATGAATATACAAGAGAAATTACATTTATATTTACCTCCATTGTATATGAATTTCTCAATTAATTGTGGGTTATATTCTTCTTCAATTAACCCATGATCTGGAGATCCAACTAGAAGCATGTTGTATATAAATGTTCATTTAAAAAGCATAATTTCTAGGAATTCATTCTATGGATACTCCCTCAGTAAACCAATATTATTTACAATACAAAAAGTAATGAGCATTAGCCAGAATTAGAGACTACTAAGTAAATAACAGAATTAATGTATCATAGCACAGAAAGAGGTACATTTGAATATTATGGACTTAAAGATTTCTAAACATAAATATATACATACATACACACATGCATACATACACAAAAGTATACACAAACCCAAGGACACACACATGTGCCTGTTTGTAGATTTATAAATACTTGTCTACTTATGGGATATTTGTGGAGGCATAGACAGGAAACCATTAGCAGTGTTTAGATTTGAGCATGGCCTTGGGGGACAGACTAAAAGCTAGAGAATGTGCAAAATAGCAGGAAAGAGATGCATACTATTCATTTTGTGTTGCTCTGAAGTGTTTTTGTTTTGTAATATTAGTATAAACTATCTCCACAATCAAAGCAAATCAAAAACAAAATAAAACCAGCTAGCAAGATAAAGAAATTTCAAGATTTCGAATTCTCATTGTCAGAGTAAACTTGACCCCGGTGCCTTAGGAAGTGGGAAATTATTTCAGTAGCTGCACTGAGTGATCTTATACGAAGCACAAACAGAAGGACAAGTCAATTATCCTTGTCCAAATAGGGAATTTGTGAGTTGCTTGCTTCAAAACAAAGCAAGCAAACTATTGTGTTGCTGTCCTCCCACCATGTGCTGAGTGACTTCCCAGAGGAAGGAAGGGGAACATGGAGAAGCCCAGTTTGGTCCTGAGTTGTGGAGCCTGGGGGAGGCAGACCTGTGCTCCACAGGGTAGAGATTATCCTCCTAAGGCATTATGGCTAGTGTCTGCCTTTCTCAAATCAGCTCTCTTCTCACCATATTAAACCAAACACATTCTCTTTTTTAAAAAATATGAATTATATGAGAAAAGCAGATTATCCAATGTATTTCAAAATCTCTGTTATTTCAGCCACTTAGATTAGCCTGGCCAACAACAGGAGAGAATATGCACAGTGTGCAATCTGGGCTGGCGCAGTGCCCAGCTTCCTCCATGGATTAATTACTTTCTTACTTTCACAATTCTCAAAGACATGTGATGTAACTGTAACTGCTTTTTTTCAATAAGAAAAACTAGGCTTAGAGAGGTTGTTATATAATTTGTTTATCAATAACATTTTTCTCTTGGTAGTCTAAAAATATAAGCTACCTTTATACTGTAATGGTATTTAAGACAGGTGATATAAAAGTAAACCAAGGCTATTTGAATACATTTATCCTCACATTGAAAATGTGACGCAAATAAAAACAAATAGTAGTTCTTTGATTTTAAAATGTTTCTTTAAAAATGTTATTACATTTGTTTATTTGCTTATTCATTTATGTGTGTTCATGTGTGAGGGCACACTGTGGAGGACAGAACACAAAGTGCTCTCTCCTTCCATCCTGCGGGTCCTCACGTTCAAACTCAGGTTGCCAGGCTTGACAGCAAGCATCTTACTGCTGAGCCCTCTTGCCAGCTCCCATGAATAATTCTGGTGTACTTAACCCACTGACTAAAAATTAATGACTAATTTAATGTCATCATATCAGATTCCCTCCCATGCTGCTAAAAAATACAAAGTAGAACCAAGTGTTCATATTCTTTTGGCTTTTGTTCAATCATATTTGACCCACAGGATTGGAATAATAGCCTATTCTACTACATAGTGTTTAAAAAAAATAGATTCCAGGTTCTTAAAAAAATGGTTTTAACATGCAGCATTTTGTAAATGGGAAATACAGGTCAGTAAAATGACAACTTCCGACCATAAAACAACCTATTAAAAGTAACCTACCTACAATTCAGAAGTTATTGGATTTTCCCTTTGTGGTCATACCACAAACCATGAAAAATGTGTGGTGCACCATCTGAAGTGCATTCCACTTTGCTGGCACTTTAAATAGCTTTTCTGAACCAGGAGGCATACAGAAATATAATTAGTCTCCTAAATATGCATCAGCCACAATCAGATTTACTTACTGACCAGAAGAGCAGACACAAAATAAACCAATCCTCATTACTTGGATAAAATCTTATATATACTATCTTGTTTACACTCCCCCAAGCAGGAAACCCATCTAAAATGTGTGTGAAAGTCATTTCTCTCTGTTTGAATGTATTTTGGTGCTTTGATTCACTCTGTTTCTAGAAGTGGTCTCTTCAACTGGCATAGGTCTATGGGCCATGAAGAGCCTTAACTTGAATGAAAATTTCATTTCCTAATATTTGATCCATTTGCTCCGGTTCTGCCAAATGCAGGCACTTGCTCCAGGCTTTCTGCCTGGTAGCTGCACTTCTGGCATTTTCAAACGGCATCGCCTCTCCCTATGTCATTTCAGGCTAGTTATCTTCTGACTCCTCACATGCTGGCACATGACCTGGGAAAGTACTGTATCCCGAGGAGATGGGTAGTACACTACAGATTACAATGCAGCCATTTGTAGAGTACAGAGCTGCCTCCATAATGTTCCTCATGCAACCCAGGTCTGTGTGATACTCTGGTCACACATCACACTGCCACTGAGTCTATGTTGAGATAAAAATTTCAGTCATTTACAGTATATCCATTAGATGGTATCTCTTTCACTGCAGCATTCAATCTATCTCTGTAGGTTCTCTATATTGGTTTTGCCTGGAATATAATGCAGACAGCTCACTATTTTAACTCTCTTGCTATCTCTGTGTATCTTCAAATCTGATAAGCAGTTTCCTGTGTTTTCATCTAAGTCGTTAATCAGAAACTCCGAATATGTCAGGGACATAAACAAAGACCTTTAGCATACTAAGACTTGGTCCAGGCTAATAGATAACAACCTCCATAGCTGATATTGAAAAGTTCAGCTTAAACAAAAATTCTAAAGCAATCCTGCAACCGGAGATACTGGAGACATTTACCTTAATTTCAGAAGATATTTCAGTTTTATGCATGTGGCTTGGTTTTTAAAAAGAAAATCTTTTAACAACAGCATTAGAAAATATATTTTCCATTCTCAAAGATCAATAAAGGACTAATTCTAGGAGTTAGACATCATTATCTCTGTATGCAAATTCAGAAACCAACCTTAGAGAGAATTTATGATTTGACTGAGTCTTTCACGGATAGTGGTAAAGCCAGAGGTGGACGTCAGGGATCTTCCATTATCGCTCTTCACATTGTCATTATTATTACGACTTCTATTACTACTATTATCATTATTGAGAGGGTCTCTCACTGAATCTGGAGCTCACAATTTCCCCTAGACTAGTTGACCAGCAAGTTCTTAAGATTCACCTGCCCCTGTGCCAGCCCCCTGAACTGGAATTACAAGTGTGTACCCTCATACCCCCACCTCTAGCTTTTATGTGGGTGCTGGGGACTTGCACTCAGATCCTGATTCTTGGACAGCAAGCCCTTTACCCAGTGAGCCATCTCCTCAGATCCTAATTTCACATTTTTCTCATTCAACAACAAAACACCATGCAAAAGCCCAAACACATGTGTACACAATCAGTTTGCATGTGTACTAAGGAACACACATAACACTAATTCTAATGAATTGATTTATCAATTGCATTAAGCAGAAAATATTATGAGGAGGGCATTCTAATGGAATGGAATCATTTAATTGCTAACTGCTGATGGTCCAACTTTAGTCTCTTTATGAAGCAAATTAACATATAATAAAAAAGTGGATTGGGATCTGTGTCCAAAATGGGGAGTATAGAGTCTCTCTCTCAACATTGAAAAATCCTCTGGACAATTGTCTAGGACTCTTTTGGTTTCAAAATATAGTCATTCCTTGGCAATGACTCCATTTTCCAACTCTAAGTCAATGAATTTCCAACGCTTTTGTAAAGCACAGTTCTATCTTCTGGGCCTCAGAGATTTCCCTTTTTTAGAGACCCCACTGGATGTCTCACAGGCATGTCACTCTCAGTGTGCCTCATTTAACCATGCTGCTTTGGCCCAATCTCCAGTGCTCCTAATTTCCTGGCAATATACCCTTCCCACCAGATACTCTCACCAGAAATGGGGAAACATAGGTCTCTACCTCCTGCATTCCTACAAACAATCTCTACATCCTTTCTTAATAGGCCCTAGAATTAACTTACCACTTATTTTCAGACATTGTAATTACTGTATATGAGTGGAAGGTATGTATTTTAGAGTAATATAAAATTCATATTTTAGAGTAATATAAAATTAAAGGGGAAAATATGAATTTGTAAACATATTTTGGAATTAACATACAGTTTATTCCCAGAGGACATAATTCTGGTATATATACATATTTTGGAGCAATACAAATGGGAGGGAACAACAACATAAAAACTGGGTCAAAGAACTGATTGATACAGTTAAATTCTGCCCAAAACAGTAAACCTCTGCAGAGAAAAACTTTAAAAAGACTGAGAGAAAGATGCAGGACATGTATGGCAGAATGCATGATCTGGGGTGGGGTGGGGGGAAGGGAAAGAGGAATATGTCTAAATTGAACTGAAAAATGATGTCTGAAATACACAAAACATCAATAAAGTATTATACAAAAAAACTAAAGTTCTAACAAAAAAGACCCAAAGTAGTTCATCTTCTTCCTACATCTGGTCTCTACATTGCATGGACACTTTTCTCTCCTGGATACAGCTAACACTTCCTCCACCCACTTTTCCTATCTCCAATTAACCACAAATAAGGACATCTTTCTGAAATCTAAGTCTAACCACGATTCCCTTAAGCAAATTCGATTACGGCCCCTAGAATAAAGTTCAAATTTCTTACTGTATAACACCCACAGCACAGCCTCATTTACCACCCTATTCTTTTCAATCTCACTAGAATGTCCTTATTTTCTCAAACTGGGCTTTCTGGTGTTGCGTAGTTACTAGGGATATTTTCACATTTGCATTCTGGGAATGCTGTGATGGCTGTACAGATTTGCTTCTACTTCAATTTAGAGAATATCGGGTACTAAGATCATCTTCAGCCAGAGTCAGTGGAGGGGAGGCCAGGTGGAGGGAATGAGGAGCTACCAACCTGGATGAGCATCCAGCTGAACTGGCAGAGATACAGATAATGCGCCACAGCGGCCACAGCGGAGCAGCTCTCTTCACTCAGTTGGGGACTTGCGTATGCAGATGCCAGGAACACAATCTGGAAAAAAAAAACAAGATACTTCTATTTTTAAGACATGCTAAAATAAATAAAGAACATCAAGAAAATTAAACTGCTTTCTCATCTGAATCCATGACTTAGTGAGTCAAAGGGAATTAAGTTGAGTTGATGCCCAACTCCTATGACTAAGCCATTCTCAAATGGCAATACATGAAACTTTGTATTTCTAAGAACCAATGAATGATAATGTTCCATGTTGCTCTATGACTCTTCTAGAGGAGATTCTCAAAGTAAAACGTGTACTTATCACTGTGAGACCAAAACCTTGAAATGCATTCATTTTAGCTAAGGAGGAAAGAGTAAGCAGAGTGGAAGTGCCTTGCCTGTGAGTCTCCCAGATAAAGGGAAAGAGCAGGGGAGGCAGGGTTCTCTACTTTCTCATCACCTGCTGCCTCTAGCCAGGAAGTAGCAAGCTAAGAGTTCTGGTGGTCCAGGGTCTCTACTGACTATTAAGGACTTGCTGGGTGGGTGACTTTTCCTTGGAGAGCTGCATGAAATCTACATAGCACTTCACATTAGCCATCAGGCTGTCCACGTCACACTAAAGGGACCATTCCTCTTGAGAATCAGTTATTTGAGGACCTGAACAGCTGTGCTTAATTCTCTCACTAGTAATAACAGGAGGCTTGAAAAGACAAACTCTGAAGTCCTTTTTTCTCTAAGATTCCAGAATTCTTTTTTAAAATAAAGATTCCTAACTGAATTTTCTCTTTAATTACTCCTGGATTTGGTATTTATAATATACACTATTAAGATTAATCAGTACAACATTCCAAGCAGAAACTATAAATTACATTTCATTGTTTCCTAACAGTCTAGTACAAATGAGTTCCCTTAAAAATCATAAAGTTTACAAATTCACCTTTCCAGACACACCACAAAACAGTTTTTGAGTTGTTGTAGTTTGTCCTTAAAACATAGTTAAATTTTCCTAAATGTCAACCTTTGTTTAACTTCTGATTTATAAAACATTATAGGTCATAAATTTAAACTTAAAAATTCCACAAATATTCACTGAATACATTCCATGACCTAAGCACCAAAACTTAGACTTAAAAGACATTAGAAGCAAAACTCCATGAATATACTCCTTAGAGCAAACACTATGACAATTTATGTCCTTTTTTAAAAAAAAAAATTAACAATGTTGCATCTGTTTGCACAGTCTTAATAAGTGTACCTACAATCAGTCCAAGCCTCTGTATATGAATGTGTGAAATTTTATTTGGTAGCTTTGTCACCAACCTGAACCATTTATTACAAAACATAACAGTGTAATGCAAATCATAATTGAATATATGTTTAGTTTTCAGCATTCTATGTAACTATAAATGTTATACTAATTTAAGAAATTCTCTTTTCTGATATTTTTTTCTTAGAGGCAATGAAATCACTAAGGCTTATTGTTTAAAAATCGCTTTGCTTCCAAAATAGAGTTTTAACACCCCAAACTCAGTTCTTAAATTATACCCTTCACATTTTAGCATATTTTAATCTCTCTTTCTGTTAAAAGAACACCAGTAGTTTTGTGGTTTCAGTCTGTTCTCTGAATAATGAGAATTACTTCTGAGTGTGCAGAACATTAGTCAGATAAGAGTGAGCTTCTCAATATGGAGGAGGGATGAGCCAAGAATACTTGGAGAGGCTCATATTTCCTATGACCAGATCTACCCCAAATGATTCATCTGAATACTAAAGTGAAATCAGACCAAACCTCCAAGCACATTTAGCTGGGCTCTATCAAGACTATACACCTAAGAACACACGGAGTCTTGCCATTCCTCTTTCAATCGAACACTAAGAGCTAACCAGGAAAAAGAGTATGTTCACAGCTGCCTTTGAGATCAATGAATTTGAGCATGGTAACAGAAAAAGGGATTCCTCAAGGTTCCCAGTCATTCACGCACTGATTCTTTCTGTGCCGGAGTACCTGCTCTTTGCAGAGCACTGTACTAGGTAAGGTGAATAGTGTAATGCCAGATACATGTACCGGCAGGATGCCAGGCACCATCCCATGTGCATGCACAAAGAAGGCTTAGTCGCTATTGCTTTTATCTTAATTTAATAAGTAATGAAGAGGGTCCTATGAGGAAATCAACCTGCTTACAGGTCATTAAACATGTTTTAAAGTTAAACTGGAATTCAGTACCTAGTACTCTGATTTTTAAGGCCAGGATTCTTTTTAGAACAGCATGATGCTGATGACAAAGCTAAAGCAGGTACGACTCTGATCTCAAACTGCTGAAATTCTATTGAGTTTCCATTCTTCTTAATTCATGGCTTACCTCAGGATCCTATGGTGAGTGAATATAATGGGAACAGCATACATAATGCTATTCTTACACCATGCTTACATAGCCCATATGCACCACAGTTAAAAGACAGAATTCCTTTAGAAGATTATCTGGTATATTACCTGCTTAAAATGAAATAAAAGCCGGGCGTGGTGGCACACGCCTTTAATCCTAGCACTTGGGAGGCAGAGGCAGGTGGATCTTTGTGAGTTCGAGGCCAGCCTGGTCTACAGAGGGAGTTCCAGGACAGCTGGGGCTACAGGGAGACCCTGTCTTGAAAAGACCAAAAATAAATAAATAAAAATAAAAAATGAAATAAAATGAAATAAAAACATTTTCTGGTTGATTAGAGCTCTACTGTGCCAGCCAGTGTAGGAAATATAGATGCATGTGTTTCTGCTACCTGCTAAATAAAAACTGAATGATAAACACCAGGTTTTCTATAGATCTCAATCCTCATTACTCATTGAGACGTTGTCCCCACCTCCCCCACCTTACTGCTATGACAGATTCCTTTCTCCGAATGAACTTACTCTTAAAGAATGTCCTCTCTATTCTCCACCTATTCAAACCCTATTTAGCTTTGACAAGGCCAGTCCAATTTCCATCTGCTACTCCAATCGTGTTTTATCTAGACTCTTGGAGGACTGTCTGGTACTGAACATATATTATGAGCCGAATATAGATCTTTGTAATAGCAGTCTGCCTAAGGTGGAAATCAATTCCTGCATAATTCAAAAAAAAAAAAAAACCCGTGGCAAATGTTTTTGACAGAGTACAAAATAAAACATGAGGGAATGCACAGTACAAGAGTGGCTGCCATTGTCGACTCAGGGACCTGTTCTGACAGAAACCCAAGTCCCATCTGCTAGCCTCCCCGCTCTCCTTCAAAGTTACATCCTCTTGTCCAGCAAACATTTTTCTCCATTCTCACGAAGTTACTTTTCAAACATGTGTCATTATCTCTCCAGTTCTTCCTTTGTCTTCTTCTCAATTCAGCTAGAATTTCTTTCTCATTTTCCTGAGCATAGTTGAATTGTCAACTTTGTCATCAACACTTGATTATTTCTTTCAACTAAATAAACTTCCTCCTCTGACATTCTTCTCTATTACACACTATCCCTAAGGCCTTGCACACGCCAGATAAATGTACTCCCACTGCTCTACAAACTACAGGCCTATGAGTACTTAAAATGCAAGTTATGAGGATTGGATTCCACTTAACTATTAATTCTTGGATAAAAGTAATTGCGATGTCTCATAACTGGGCACATACATGTTGAAGGTCAGAAGAGGGCTCAGATTCCCCTAGAATTGGACTTACAGATGATTGTTAGCTACCACGTATGTACTAGGAACCAAACTCAGGTCCTCTGCAATAGCACCCAGTGCGTTTAACTGCTGAGCCTCTCTCTCATACAGATGGTCAAAAGGCCATGTGAACATGTGGGAAGATGAGGACCAGCCAAAATCAAGGAGAATCTCTGTGAGATCGAAACCAGCCTGGTCTAATGACAGAAGGATCTGACCAGAGTCTGGTTTAATAGTATTTCTTCTGACTTCTCTACTGGCACCAGCAGTCATTTTGTATCTCCATACCTTTCAACCCTCACATTGCATTGCCATAACCTTCGTCCTGGAGTTCGTTATCTTTAGTGCATACTTAGATCATAAGATTGCCCTCACTGTTTGCCCTCTGGCTCCTCTTTTCCCGTGCTCCTACTTCGCAGGTTCAGGTTCATATTCTCACTGCCACGCTGTCTGTAATGCTTTCCTGTTTCTTGTTATACATTCCCCTGGTCATCACTCTGCCTAGGTTCTCTATCTGACATCTTTATTTAACCTTCATTTGAGAGATATTTTGACAGATTATTTTTCCCTTCAGTGCTTAAACATGTTACTACAGTGTCGCCTCATGTGCATTTTTCCTGACAGGAAATCTGCTGTATTTTTTATCTGAATTTTTATTAATGTTGTTTAGTTTTGTGACTTAATTTAATTTCTCTTCTTGGCTATTTTGAGCAATTTTATCATGATAGAATTATATCATTCCTTCGTGCTTCTGCTTGAGGTTTACTGGAGTTCCTCTAGCTTTTTGGATCTGCAAGTTCATAATTCTAATAAACTTCAACATTTAAAAATCATTATTTTAAAAATATTTTTCCATCTCTTTCCTGTGTTTCTGGAACTCTGGTTACATCTATATTAAGCACTTGCTTTTCCCTAATGCACTGATATTCTTTCAATATCTTTCTTTATTCTTTCTGAGTTTAGTTTTAGATAATTATGTTACTATGTTTTCAAGTCCATTAATTGTTTCTTCCATTGTGTTTGATCTGTTGTTAATCTCATCCAGTGTATTTTTTAGTAATAATATATGTTGTAATTCTCACTTATACAAGCTTGTTTTGATTCAATTTTTTAATATAATCTCTTCCTCTGCTTCACTTTTTAAATTCCTTCTTATCCAGCAATGTGTGTTTAGGGTTAATATTCAGTTAATATACTGGCAAATAGAAAATTATAGATTATGTCTTTTATCTTTTGATTGAATATAAGGTATTGTGATTGTGTTTGATATTTGTATTCCTATGAAATATTTTTATGGAACTTTGTTCTCAGATGTACTCAGAATCATTTCAATACTTGATGAGATTTATTAGACAGGACCAACATGCTCATTCTTAGCAGAATTTCTCTAAACGACTGAAAAAAACACCCTTTTATGCGCTCTACCTGACTTCTTGGGCATCTCCAAGTTTTCAAGTCTAACTTTCATGTGCATAACTCTTGGCCCTGTGCAAATACTTGTCCAATCCTCTTTCTTCTGGGTCAATCTTTCTCCATCCGAGCAGTTCACACATACACGAGTACTTGGCTGAATAAGAGGCTCTGCAGATCTTCAGCACTCAGCCTGACCACCATACTCTCAGATAATCTCAACATGTAAGTCTGCAGGGCTCTCCTTTCCTGCTTCCTTCTATTCCAAAGTGTGGGAAATTTTACAAGGCAGCTTTCCACAGAAATTGTTAAATTCACCTTTTTATTTCCCATGCATCGGTCACTTCCCTTCATTGGCAGATGCCAACTGCCATATATTTGGCCATTGTAAAAAAAAATAGTTCCAATTTGGAAGGTAAATCCATTGTTATACATCCCAGTGTTAAACCTGAATACTTGGAGGTTCAAAGGAGAAATCTATTAGATATTAATGTTCTAGATCTTGTTTCTAGTATTTTATATTTTAACTAAAACACTGACCATTTTCATGGTATTTTTTTACGCTAATTCATCTCTCTCTTTCTCTCTCTCTCTCTCTCTCTATTTTTTTTTTTTTTTTTTTTTTTTGACAGGGTCTCCCTGTAGCCCCAGATGTTCTGGAACTTACTCTGTAGACCAGGCTGGCCTTGAACTCACAAAGATCCACCTGCCTCTGCCTCCCAAGTGCTAGGATTAAAGGCGTGCACCACCACGCCCGGCAGGAGAGGATCTTTAATTTCCCATGTAACAGACCTAAGCCAGAAACTACCTGTAAAATAAGGGACACCAGTGCCTTTGCCCCTGACTTGACTGCTCACATAGTGCCCAGAGCATGGTCCTATAGACAAAGCATTTGAAATAATGCCTCAGTGGATTTCTTGTCTCTTTTCACCTGGTGATCACATGGCATGTTTGTTATTCCTGGTAACCCCTGGGCTAGCATCTTCTTCATTTACATTTCTACTCTGTCCCAAAAAGAACATTTAAGTGGTAAGAATATTCTGTCGACACTAAACTTAACTTCCACTCCAACTGATAACATTTCACTCAACAGTATACCTGTTTCCACCGATTTTACGTAGCTGTTTACTGTTTTCCTACATTAACCAGATGACTTTAAGTATTCTTGGCTATTCATGTCAGAAAATGTACAACCTACTTATTTTCATTTTTGCGGTCCTTTCCTTCTTTCCTCCCTTCCTCCCTTCCTCCCTCTCTCCCTCTCTTCCCTTCTTACTGAAACAAATTCCATCTTCCTATATTCCAAACTTTGCTTTATAACATGTAAAGATGTCAGAAAGACCCTGAATGTTAAACCGAGTACGGCTCTGAATGCCGGGTGTGTCTGGAGTTGTTTTATGTAATGCTGTAGTTTTTGGAAACTACTAAATGACAGAAACTCGTCTGGACAGGTTTTGATAATTATTATTTGTTTATAAGTTGCCATGGTGAAAACACTGTACAAGAACCAATCAGCACATTAAAGTTTTTAAACGGTGCATTCTGCACGTCCTTTTTCTGTATCCTGTCCCTGCTCCTGAGAACAGGGAACAGCTTCTTTCTCATGCCTTCACTTGTGAGAAGGTTAAGAATCGTACTTGTTTTCCTAGCGCATACAATTATTGAATTGTATAAATTCACATCACTGAATAAATCCATAGTCTTAACAGAGGCCAGAGGCAGGTGGAGATGGGGCCCTCCCTTTTTGACAGTGTATGGTTAGAAGAATACATTTGTTTTAATAAATGGCCTAAAATAAGTCAGCCAATCAAAAGTTACCATTAATCAGTAAAAAGAAGTCAAAGAAGTTTATCTGTACATATTTAAATTTTCTTTACAGCTCATCCTTAGTATACTGCTTGAAGTAGCCTCCACTCACAAATTAAGACATGCTTAATGGTAATTTTGTAAAGGACAGTCATTGACTTTATCAAAAACAAAAGATCTTTTTCAGGGAGGTATTTATTTTTATGAAGCTATTTTGCTGTGGTTTTCTTTCTTTTTTCTTTAAGAAAGCATTTTCTGGGCTGGAGAGATGGCCTAGCGGTTAAGAGCACCGACTGCTCTTGCAGAGGACCCGGGTTTGATCCCCAGCACCCACATGGTGGCTGAGAACCATCTGTAACTCCAATTCCAGGAAAGCTCCAGGTCCAGGGGAATCCGACACCCTCTTCTGACCTCCGCGGCATTGCACGACATGGGTGCACAAACCTACATGCAGACAGTACATTCATACACATAAAAATAAATAAATAATAATTTAAAAAATTTTTTAAAAGAAATCATTTTCTCTCTGAAAAGTAGATCTTTATGAGCCATTCATTAACTTCTAAAACACTAAGACTAGTCTTTTCCATCTGCTACACAGCTGAAGAAGTGCTAACTTATTTTTATCCACAGCAGTAATAATTTAATGAATGGTGGTTGTGTGCTGTGTACTTTGCTAAATACCTTATGGACATTACTTCATCTATCCTTTAATAACCTCTGTAATGTAGAGGCCATTGCTGCCCCTTTAAGAAGAAGAAGGTAAGGCTCAGCAAAAGTAAGTACATTTTCTAAGGTCACAGTTGCCTAAGATATAACTCAGGACCAAGTGTGTTGACTCCAAAGCCTGTGTTCCCAGATACTTGTAGTAATTAAAATATCCACTTAGAATAATGCTTACATGTATGTTAAATATCATTAAGGCCACACACTTCCTGTTTTCACAGAAGGTTTCAAGGGGTGTGTTAAATCATTTCATTAGAATAAAGAACAAGTACAAAGGTAGGGTGAGATACCACACCAAAATATCAAGATTATTTGAGTATCACCCAAGTTTGAATGAATGGTTCCATGTAGTCTTAAATTTTCAGTTATATTTCTTTGCTGTTTATGCCTGAATTTTGAACTTCTGTGGAAACAAAAACTTTTTTTAATTTTATTTATTTTTGTATGTGTATGAATGTACTGTCTGCATGCAGGTCTGTGCACCCATGTCGTGCAATGCCGCAGAGGTCAGAAGAGGGTCTCGGATTTCCCTGGAACTGGAGTTCTCCTGGAATTGGAGTTACAGACGGTTCTTAGCCCTCCATGTGGGTGCTGGGGATCGAACCCGGGTCTAGCTTGGGGGCTGGAGAGATAGCCTAGTGGTTAAGAGCACTGACTGCTCTTGCAGAGGAAACAAAAACTTTTTATATCTAGAGATCACAAAATAAAATTCCTCACGCAGACAGTAAGTACATTGAAGCTTGTGCTTCTGTACGTTTGAGACAGAATTGGTCCATCACTCAAAAAACTCATGCTATAGACAGTTTTGTTGTTGAATAACTGACTTGGAAAAAAAATGGTAATTTTCCATCTCATTTCTAAGATATATGTATAAGTCTCCAAATCTCATGTGTCAGTAACACACTCAAGACACTTGAAGTCATACCAAAATTTATTTGAAATATATAGTACAGAATCGTCAGTTTTTTGAGTTATAACATGAACATGAAAATATTTTGGTTCAACTTCTGATGGAATTCTTGAGTTTAAAAATAAATATGAATATAAACTAGAAAGAAAATCTAATTGAGTAGAATTTCAGAGAAACTGGGAAATTCTAATAAAATGCAACACAGCTCTAACTATAGTGTCCATTAACTCAAAGGCCAGAGCTAACCCTAGTGTACAAATACCACAGTTTATACTTCTTCTGCCCAGAAAGCAAGAGATCAACATATTCTCTGTGAACAGGCTGAGATTACATGGTTATATAAAGAAAAGGACTTTCCTTCACTTTAGCCTCAAGGGTCTGATTATCATGAGCTTGGGAGTTTTCATTTCCCTTCTCTTTCTACTCCTATTTCAAGCTACAAAATAGATTTTCAATTATTGAACCCAATACAGAGTTGATTAAGAAGGCAACAAACATTAAATATGAATTCTCTTCCACAACTGTTTTGTTAGAATGATTTGTCAAGTACAAAGGTATTCTATAAACTAAGAAGACATAAATTATTTGAATATAAATTCAACTTTTCTTTAGAATCCCTTTCTAATTATTTTTATTATTTACTTATTTTTATTTCTATTTTTCATGTGTGTGCACACATGTGACACCATGCATGTGTGGAGGTCATACAACACATGTACTGTGGCATGCATGCTGCCACACACATACACACACAACAAATAAATGTAATAGTAATAATAAAGACATAAATAAATGTAATTATTCTTTTTACTGTGCCTGATGATGGTGATGCTCATCTGATGACCACAGTCTGTTCCACACCACTTTTTTTTTAAATATTACTCCAAAATACACATATATACACTGCACATATATACCAAAATGACAGAGTCTGAAAATAAGCTATAGGTTAATTCCAAAACACGTTTGGGATTCACATTTTAATAGTAATGTTGCATGCAGGCAGAAAGAAATATAACTTTACATTCCCATGTTACAGAGCAAGTTGATGTGTGTATTAATGTACTTTCAAAGAAAAGATTGATTCTCTCTTATAAATCTTAGAACTTGGGAAAATAGAGATATAAACTTCAAGTTATATCTATAGTAAATACATTTTTGGGGGTCTTTTTGAGACAGGGTCTCCCTGTAGCTCTGGCTGTCCTGGAACTCACGATGTAGACCAGGCTGGCCTTGAACTCACAAAGATCCACCTGCCTCTGCCTCCCAAGTGCTAGGATTAAAGGCGTGCGCCACCATGCCAGGCCTAGTAATTATATTTTTAAAGAAGAGAATCAATAAGTGTAAATTTTAAGTCAGTATCTGTTATTGTAGATGTGACTGTTGAAATGGGTGTCATTACACACACATATACACACATATACATATATATGTATATAAATGAAATTGGTTGGGTGAATGAACAGCTAGCAACAAAAAACTATCCTCATTTACAACTAGTTAATAAGCTGGGGGTCAATAAAATTACATTTTAAAGGAAATGAGGATTATACAATTATCAAATGAAGTCACAGCTTCCTGTGGATTTCTGAAATTTTGGTAAGTTTGAATTACATTTTAATTTTATACAACTTCTTGGTAAGAAATGTCAGGACATTTATGAGTAGGTCAGTTTTTAAAAATCTGGCTAGCAATGAGCTACATTATTCTCTTTGAATATCTAGTGCTTCTGAACTGACAGAAATAGGGATATGAAGTCCAGAATTGTCATAAACTGTGGAGGATTGTGTACACACTGGACAGTGCTTTGGTTCCAACAAATGGGAAAGAAAGTAACCAATCCTTAGTGGGTTCTTACAATTTAGTAGGCATTTGTGGATACCATAGAAGGGTTATTTCATCTTAATTCTCATTATCTCTCAAGACTCTGTATTCCTTTGTGTTTGCTAAAAGAACAAAGTCAAAGATCTAAGTGACAGGTGACAAAGCCTAGGTTGGGTTTATCTGACACCAATCACCTTTTTCTTATCCTTTCCTACTTTTGTTTCTTTATGGCTTATTTTGTTTGCTAATTGTTGCTAGTAAATAGTGAAAAGAATCAAATAAAATTTTGATCTGTAACCTCTGATTGTAATAAGATTGTTTGTTAATACATGGTACTGAATTTAAAATTTAAGATTATGATTTCATTTTCTTTACAAATGAATAAAATCCCACTGTGTATCTATATCTCATTTTCTTTAGGTTATGTAGGCTTGTTCCATTTCTCAGCAATAAATATGGATGGAGATCAGCAGGAGGAGACAAGAGGAAGGGAGTGCAGTGGGGGAGATGAATGTGTCACACTGCAACCCATTCTTCTACATGGTAATCTAAAAAGCTAATAAAAAGGGGGAATGGAGAGATGGCTCAGCATTTAAGAGCACTGGCTGTTGTTGCAGAAGACCCAGGTTCAAATCCCAGGACTACATGGTGGCTAACAACAACCCATAACATCAGTTCCAGGGCATCCAATGCCCTCTTCTGTCTTCTACTAGCAATGCATGACATGGGTGGAGTTACACACATGTAGGAAATGTACTCATACATATAAAATAAATAGAAATTTAAAAATTAAAGCTAACAAAAATGTAAGATTACTCTATAGTTTTTATCTTAAATATCTCATCAAAGACCATATATTATAAAAATATTCCTCAGAGTGGTGCTATTAGGAACTGGTGGACCATTAGGGCATAGGAAGGACCTGCAGGCTGTTCCCTCCCGAGAGGGTGAGATGTTAGCTCTCCCTGCTCTCTTTCCCTTTGCTTCGCCATATTTTCCTGTCATGATGTGTTGCCACAGGACAGAAAACAATGAAGTGCAGTGATCAAAGACAGAAACCTGCAAAACTGTGAGTAGATAATCCTTTCTCTTCGTGAGTTGTTTGTCTATAGTATTTGCCACAGTAACAGAAAGCTGATTAATACCCATTACAAGGAATAAGATCATTTTTTTCAATAGTCTAATGGTCCATAATAATTAAAATATTATCTTTATTCTTTTCTCCAAAACTGACAGAAGAGTCTTCAAAGTTCATGCCACTTTAAAAACTGATCTGTAGCTGGGCGTGGTGGCGCACGCCTTTAATCCTAGCACTCGGGAGGCAGAGGCAGGTGGATCTTTGTGAATTCAAGGCCAGCCTGGTCTACAGAGTGAGTTCAAGGACAGCTGGGGCTATAGGGAGACCCTGTCTCGAACAGACAAAAAATAAAAAAAATAAAAAAACAAACAAACGAAAGAAACTGATCTGTAATCCTTATGTCCCAATACAAACTTGAAAAAAAAAATCCTGAAATGATCATTCCCTCTCTGCAATCTCATCGAACTAGTTCTTTAATCATAGATGGAGATGATTACTGAGGAGTATCTGTGGACGACAGTAAGGACTAGAAGGCATGTTTCCCAGTTGGGAAGAATGGACAGTCTGCACGTAAAGATGAGCAGATGTCATGCCAAAGCATGGGTCTCCAACAGACTTCCCTCTTTCCCATAGTTTTGAAGTTTCAACCATAAGCTTTATAAGATGATTACTTCTTGTCCTGAAAAAGGAAAATGGATATCAAAGAGTAATGCTTTTCACTATTAATGTCAGGAAAACTCAGAGTTAGATTTTCAATGAATCATACTGTATGATTGTTTAATGATTCTGGGGAGTCTGGAGATGTTGCCTTGCCCAAAATATTCTTTGTGGATGTTTCATTATATTTATTAAAATTAAATGTTATTAATTTTACTATGTTATAAAATAACACCGATGCTTGAAGATGCAGAAAGTTGGTGAACATGTGATTTCATTCACCCTGGAACAGTATCCTCTATGCTGGAGATATTCCTTTGATTGACAGGAACGTGAACTTGTGGCAGAGCACCCCTATGCTCAGTCTTTCTTGTTCTGCTTTGGGGCCTGCTTTCTTACTGCTTCCCTTAAGCAGTGGTGCTCTGGGCCTAGCACAGTCTGAGTCAGACTAGATATTAAAAATGTTTGTTGGGGGAAGGGCGACCCGCTGGGCATAGGGCTCCAATCTAGCCCCCGCCAGCCACCAGGCCCTCTGCCACAGACCAGAAAAATCAATTGTCCAGCACCACAAAAGTCACTCTGTCCTAAGCTTTTACCTGCCTGGAGCAGTGTCCGACTGCTCCAAGTGTTCCTATCAGATCCAGAACCTGAGTCCGAACACACAACCCCACTGTGGTACCTCAATTTGATGAAATTTACACCTTGATCCCTGCCTATAGGTATGTGTACTACAACTGCCTTTTTGAGACTCATGGGTCAAAAAATAAATAAATAAATAAAAATAAAAAAGGAGGGATACAGTTACATATTAAACTTTTTTGTCAAAAACTTTCAATTTAATCTTAAGACTAACCATGGGAAAAGATTTGTATGTCCCCATAGGTCAAAACGTCACCAACTCAAAGGCTGAGAAAGAAAGGATACAGTCTTCCATCATGTAGGTTGTACCAAGAAATACCAGGAGAGAAGCTGACGCATCTTAACACTAAAAGGAAGAAAAGCCTCAGACTGCTACAGGCATCAAACATCTCTGAGGACCATAGGTGTAACATCTGTTTACAGTGAGTCCTAATGAACTTTACCTTCTAGGTGCAGCACAGTTTCAATATGAGAGACCTTCTTACCTCTTTTTCATAGAACAAAGAAAAACATGGTAGTAATGAAGTCATCCTCTAACTGTAAATTAGAGCTGACTGTTATAGAAGTAATCTCTTATAAAACTGGTAAAACTGCTTTCTTTAATTGACTAATATACATAGGAACTGTAAAAAGGAGTGTTATTTCTATTACAAAACCAATAAATACTAAAGTCTCTTTAAGTGGGGCATATAAGCAAAAATATATACAGAAGAGCTCTGTAGCAGCATGGTATTATTCTGTCACAGGAGATGTTGGCCAGGGAGCCCCAACCCCCCCCAAAAGGTAAAGGCTTAATTTGCCTGAAACGGGAGATATGCTGCAAGAAAAGAGGTGGTAAGGGCCCACCCTGCTGTCAATGAACATTGAGTAACCGCTGGCGGGAATGTATTAGAGATCCACACTTACAAGGTAGCTAACAGATGGATCTCTGGAATACCAGAGACGTGGATCCAAACAGGCACTGAACCTAAAGCAAATTTGGATCCCTTGAGTCAAGCAGACTCGTGCACACACTCGAGCTACACCTCACCTGCTTGGAGTACTAGTGCAGACAGTGCAGCGTATGTCTGTGATATCCCAAATTTAGTTTGATTATATAGCTCTCTCCTGGAGGAATAGCTCCGTCAGGATGTTTGCCACAGGCTTAGACGCCCTCATAGTCGATTAGGAGATTTATATGCCACAAAGTAAGGGCCTTGTGCATCTCTCTCAGGCGGAAAAAAAAAAAGTAATCCGGGGATTAACACAACCATCTCAACATTTAGTGGTCTATACCAAAGTTAACCTACCATAATAACTAGAAATGTTTAAATACCTATATAATCTAATCGCTTGTGCTTCATTAGTAGATTGAAAGCTTATCCCTGGCAAACGTGTTACACCCATGAAAAGGAAACAGCCAGAACTGATCAGAGATCCAAAACGACATCTCCAGACAAAAGTAGACTGTTTTGTTTCTTGTCCACCTGTGCCCCTTCTCTAAGCCTAAGGAACAATCTGAGGAAGAGGGTGGAGTGGTAGATTGTAGGGGCCTGCGATTGGGGGGAACAGTAAACTATGAAAATATAGTCCTGGACAATTAGTTGATAACTTGATTAAGCATTCAAGCCCCTCCAGCATGATGGTGGGAGCCGTGTGCTGTGTGTGGGCTGGGGCAAAACTGACCTTGCAAATGGGTGTATATAGAAGCAATGCGGTGCTGAAAAAAAAAAAAAAAGGAGCTAGAACTGACAATTTGAACTAACTGGAATATAAAGTGCGAGTTTGTTTTTATTTATAGTTTTTATTATGGGTTGTGTCTCTATTTATTTTCTGATACACAGCATCACAGTGTAACACTTTACTTTATTGTAAGATTTTTTTTTTTTACAGAGAAATAAGCTTAAGTTTGACTTTCTCAATAAGAAGTCTATAGTCCAGTATATAGCTTAAAGACAAAGTTGTACTTTGGGTAAAATTTATTTTTTGGTATTTTACAGGTACTCAACCTGCCCAAGCTGTTATCCACAAAGATAGATAAAATTTTAAGGCTTAGTGAATATGTTTAGATTGGTTAAATTTAGGTGTAGGTTTTGGTGAAATGGTAATACAATTGAACTAATTGGGAATATAAATGAGGTGTTAATTGTTTTTATTTATAAAATTTGTATTGGGTTAAGGTACCACACATGGCCTCTATATTCTTTTTTAATATACAACATCACATAAAACTTTCTTTTACTCATAGGACAATTTAAAGGAACTAAGCTTAAATTTCCTTCTCAAATAGTAGCATACAGTCAATGAGAAACAGTTTTGGGTAAATTTAATGAAAGCGTATGCCTTGGCTCCTGTTTAAGGGTAATGTGTAATACAACTTAGGCATCTATAGGTCAAAACACAAAACCTAAAAAAAAAAAAAAGAGGGAGGTGGGAGGTGGGGTCTATCCTTTCTGGGATACAAATGGAAAACTCTGTGTTCCAATCCTATTGATAAATTTTTCAATTTTTGAGATCTTAAACTAACAATGGAGGAGAATTTTATGTTCCAACAGGTAAAAATCACCAATCTAAATGCCTGAAAACATACAACTTATGGCTATGCAGGATAGACTGGGAAATGCCAGCAGAGAGGTTGACCCATCTGAACATTAAAAAAGAGGAACCTCAGACTGCCTAAGTCACAGACACTGAGCAATCTCTGAATTACTATTTGGTATAACTGTTTATAATGGGCCCTAATGAAGTTTACCTTACAATGCTAACTGAGAAACCTTCCTACCCTCCCCTTTATAAGAAAAAAAGAAAAACAGATGGAATGAAACCACTCCCTAACTGTAATTAGAGCCAATTGTTACAGTGGTAATTTCCTATAAAACAGGTATAACTACACCCTTTTTGAATTGACTAATAGGCATAGAAACTGTGAAAGGATATTCTCTATCGGAGCCAAATTCAATAGTAAATGTTTTAACTGCTGTAATTAACAATATATTACTACAGGAAAGCTCTGACATCAGCAATGAATTTTTCTGCCTAAGGAGATGTTGGCTAGGGGATTCAAACCACCCCCCCCAATTATAAAGCCTTTTGCCTATAAAGTGGGGATATATGCAAGGAGAAAGGCAGTAAGTCCCTGTTGTCAAAGACCTGGTGTGAAGCATGAAAAATGTTATGAGACATCACTTGTTCGTGTACAACTGGCCTCTGAAATGCCAGAGAGCTTATCAAAGGCCACTAAAAGCAATCCAGCAAATATTGGTCCTTGGTCTCCCTGAGACAAGCAAGACTCCACTCCGTCAATATCAGCTGCACCTCAACACCGTGGAGATACTGTGCAACAGTGGCAGCTAAGTGTCTATAATGTTCCCAAATCTAATTGGCTATTAGCTCTCTCCTTGGAGGAATAACCACGTGGAATGCCACAAGCTTATGTCCTCCTAGTGGTTAGGAGATGTTATAAGCCACAATAAGAACTTGTCACCCTTACAAGAGAAACCACATTTGGATTAGCATACCATCAAGCATGTGTCTATGCTCAACAGCTTAGCTTGACATAATAATTAGTACTCTCTTAAATGCCTGTACATCCAATAGCTTGTGCTTTGTTATATGACTAAAAAGAGGTATCACCTGGAAAGCTGTCAACCCATGAGGGAAACAGCCTGAGCTGGTCAGAGTCCAAAATGACAACTCCAAAGAAATTAGACTGTTTTCTTCTCACCCACTTGTGCCCCTTTCCCAAAGCCCAGGGAACAGACTGCGGAAGAGGAGGCATGGTAGAATGTAAGGGCTTCGGAGAGATAGGGGTGAATCATGAGACTACAGGAATATAGTCTGGACTCCTGATTGATCAACATGCCTGTGCATACAAGCTTCTCCAACTGGACTATGGGAACCTTGGGTTGTTCAAAATTTGGACATAGATACTTGCAAAATGCACCAATTACCTAATTGTATGACAAACTCAGGAACATCAATGTTATCTGCAAACAACTGTGTCATTATATTGTAGAATCCCTTAAAAATAAACAAATAAAAAATGTTTGTTGGGCTGGGCGTGGTGGCACATGCCTTTAATCCCAGCACTCGGGAGGCAGAGATAGGTGGATCTCTGTGGGGTCAAGGCTGGCCTCGTCTACAGAGCGAGCTCCAGGACACCTGGTACTAAAAGGGAGACCCTGTCTCAAAAATACCAAAAAAAAAAAAAAGTGTAAAACCAAAAAGAAAAAAGAAATGTTTGTTGGATGAAGAAATGAAATATTACTAATTGTCTGTTCTCATTTAGCATCCTCCCTACATAGGGTTAGTCTTGCTTTTTGTTTGTTTGTTTGTTTGTTTTTGTTACAAACCCAGTTTATGCTGCATTGAAAGCACACCATGGATTGGGTAAATCT
Organism: Rhizomys pruinosus; assembly: GCA_009823505.1. Taxonomy (NCBI): domain Eukaryota; kingdom Metazoa; phylum Chordata; class Mammalia; order Rodentia; family Spalacidae; genus Rhizomys; species Rhizomys pruinosus. The sequence goes on from VZQC01004202.1 coordinate 918,209, forward strand.
CCTGCTGAAATTTCTCAGCAATGTTAACCAAACACATGGGATCCAACATCAAAACAGGTGTGGAACCCTGCTTAGCTCTGAAGCCTTGCCTCAAATCACAGCTCTATTGAATGAAAAGGCAGGAAACAAGTAAGTGTGACTGAAAGGCTGAAGTCCTATCTCTTTCCAGTGGCTAGGACTCAGCTGCCTCTCTTCCTACTGGCATGATCAGTTAACAAGACTATATGGTACAAAAAAGAAGAAAAAAGCAAATCTGTCTTTGAAATAAGATGGTACATGGTGTGTGTGTGCGTGTGTGTATGTGTGTGTGTGTGTGTGTGAGAGAGAGAGAGAGAGAGAGAGAGAGATTAATATATGCATCCATATGTGTGTATGCCAGAGAACTGTGGGTGTTGTTCCTCAAGCAGCATCCAATTTTTTTCTGAACATTGTCTCTTATAGGCCTGAAATTCACCCACTGGTCTGGCTGGTCAGTGAGCCCCAGGGATCTGCTTGCCCCCCACCCACCAGCATTGGGATAACAAATGTATTCCACTATACTAGGCACTTTTTACCTGGGTTCCAGGATTAAACCGAGATTCCTATTTTTGCAAGACTAGCACTTTACCAACTGAGCTATTTTACCAGCCCCAAGACTGGTAAAATAGAGATTGAATCAACACTATACTATAGCCATGATGGGTTGGTGATATGTATTAATAAGCTTTTTTTGAAACTTCATGCAGTTCAGGCTGGCCTGGAACTCACTGGGTAGGTGACAATGACTTTGAACCTCTGTGTCTCCTGGCTCTACATCTTGAGTGCTGGGATTATAGGCATGCACCACTATGTCTACTTGTGTAGAATGTTTAGGACTGAACCCAGGATTTCATGCATGCTAGGCAAGAACTCCACCAGCTGAGCTGTATCCATAGCTCTGCGTCCATTACCAAGCTTTTATGCTTCACAACAGTAGTACCCTCAAGTATACTATTTCCCATTTTGATCATATAGTCATCTTTTCTTTTTTAATTATAAGTGTTTAGGAATTTAGGGATTTTATTCTTCAATTTAATGCAAATAAAATAATATTTTAATCAGCAAGACTGCCTGTTTTCTTAGTGGCAGAATTATGTGGAGTCTTTTTTTTTTCTTTTTGGCAGCATTTAATGTCCCCAAAGAGGATGCTTCAGCAACAATATGCTATTAAAAGTGTCAAAACTGATGACAAATTTCCACCAGTTTGACAGTTAAGGAATTCAAATGGATGTCAACTTCCCTAAGAAATAACTGTTTCATAAATTAAAAAGAAATGACTTACATTCCTATGAGAAAATATTATTTAATGAAAAATTCCTTTTGGACATCAGTTATTGTGAACATAAAAGTAAAACCTGCACTTAGATGTAGGATTCTGTTGGCAAATGATTTAATTATATGACATAACCCAGAATGAGTTATTATTGTGCTTGAAGCAGTCAAATCTGGCTGTCTCTTTCACAGATTTCTTTTTTTTTTTTTTTTTTTTTCGTATGTGTATGAATGTACTGTCTGCATGCAGGTTTGCGCACCCGTGACATGCAATGGTGCAGAGGTCAGAAGAGGGTGTCAGATTCCCCTGGAACTGGAGTTACAGATGGTTCTCAGCCACCATGTGGGTGCTGGGGATCGAACCCGGGTCCTCTGCAAGAGCAGTCCGCGCTCTTAACCACTAGGTCATCTCTCCAGCCCTCTTTCACAGATTTCTTATCAACATCAGAAAAAAATAATTGATGCCAGGCGGGGTGGTGCATGCCTCTCATCTCAGCACTTGGGAAGCAGAGGTGGGTGGATCTCTCTGAGTTCAAGGCCAGCCTGGTTTACAGAGTGAGTTACAGGACAGCCAGAGCTACAGGGTCTCAAAAAGACCCCCCCCCAAATTGATATTTAAAAGACATGTGTTTTCCCCCCTTTCTTTTCAAGTAGACTTAAATGAAGGTGCCATACAGGCTTCTGAGTAACATTAGTGGACTAGAGCTTGCCTCCATGTGACTCAGTGAAATGTTACTACTTCAAAGACAGAAGGAGATTCGTCAGATAGTGATAGTAGAGCTGAAAGTAAAAAGAGAAAGAACAGTGAAAAGAAGACAGCCAACCTGAGAACAGCTCCAGCCACACAGCTCCCTACATGTGAGGGATTAGGGGTCAAGGGAGAAGTGGAAGCCCCGTCCAGTGGTTTTACATGCATAGTAGATGTAAGGGTGAAGACCTCATGGAGTCTTGCACCAAGGTTCTCCGAGGCTAGGCAGTGTGTCAGGGGATCAGATCCCCTGCAGAAAAGCCCCCAAAGGACAGCCCATAAAGCTGTGAATGTGAAGCCCAAGTTGCAATGGGGAATCCCAGGATATGTGAAATGCCAAGACTTTGAGACATCTGCTAAGGGAAGCTACAGGAACAGAGTGGAGTCAGCCAAAGAGAGAGGCTGCGTGTGCTGCAGGCAGCAGAAACGGAGCAGGAGGCCTACTCTTCAGAACTCAGATGAGTGTATAACAAGCCCAGAATGCCCGAGTTGGAGTTGGAGGATTCGGTATTTTCCTAAACTTGCTTTCAGTCTTCCTTTGGTCCAGTCTTTCCTTGCTGTCCTACTTCTTTACCCTTTGGAATGAGAGGGTTTCCTGTGTACCACCATATGTTTGAAGTATAGGACTTGTTTTTAATTGTACAGGGGCTCACAGTTAAGAGATTGTCTTATTCTCTGAACTTTTGAACAGTGCTGGAGGTGCTAAAGACTACAGGGACTTAGGAAGTTTCACTGAATACATTTTTCAATTTGAGACAATGCTGTGGACCTATGGGGATACCGGGTGAAAGGTTATGGCTTAAAAGTGGTATAGTTGAGTGTCAAGTTGAAAGGGGCAGAGATGTGATGGTTAATCATGATTGTCGGCTGAAAAAAAGATCTAGAATCACTCAGGAGACAAACTTCTGAGAAAGTCTTAATAATTTCTAGAATAAATACTTTCTGATTAGCTTCAAGATAGCAAAAATCATCTGGGTGTGGTAGTACGTGCCTTTAATTCATGCACTTGGGAGGCAGAGGTGGGCAGATCTCCATGAGATCGAGGGCAGCATGATCTACACAGCAAGTTCTAGGGCAGCTGGAGCTACAGGGAGACTCTGTATCAAAACAAGAAAAAAGCAAAAGCAGTGCAGGAAAGGATTACATCTTCTCCTCCAGAGAAGGGATGAAGAGTTTCCCTCCAAATTTCATGTATACTGAAAATCTCAGATGATAACTTTATTTAAAAATAATCTTCTTGGGTTTCATTGGTTCAAATGAGCACACAGAGGACAAAGGTGCCTCTAAACCCAGGAACTGGTGACCATGTGACAACAGGCAGCGACTGGAGGGTTGTAACTGCAATCCAAAAAGGCTTAGATAAGCGCCAGCAGCCAAGAATTGACAAGGAAGGACTCCCTCAGAGTCCTTCAGCGAGGGTGGCTCAGTTAACACCTCAGTTGGACATCTAGCCTTAGTGGGCTACACGATAATCTTAGGAACTGCTAAAAAGTTTAGTTCAAGTGGGCATGGAATGTTTACCTTGACCAGAAGGGCATGAAGGATTTTCTGAGGAAGTGGCTTTCTAGCTGTGACTTAAAGGGAAGGAAAGTGACAATAAATGTCCCAAAGCCCCAAGATGAAGTGTCTGTCAGGTTCAAGAAACCATGTGTTTGTCCAAGGGTACTCAATTTTGGCTGCAATGTCATGGGCTGAAATCATCCTCCTGACAGTTTTGATGTGTCCAGTGTCTGAAAATTCTAGATGTTTCATATAACAGTTCAGATACTCAGTTTCTCTGGAAAAATAAGTCGATGCCACAGGGAATGATTATTTCGAGTTGAACAATGGCTTCCTCCCAGGAAGGGCATCTACTCACAACTTCTACGACCACCTCTGCCTGTCTCCAGAGCCTGTCTCTGAAGCTGTTCTCACCTCTTGCAGACATCTAGGTTTTTGAGCCCTGATTAACTTTGCAATCTTCAGCCTGACCCTACTTTCTGTGCAGTTGTCTCAAATTCAGAATTCACCACCAGAATAACCTTAAACTTGCCGATCTTCCATCCATAGTCCACAGGGTTCCTTGCCATTTTCTGTTTAATTCAGTTCTAGTCTTCTTCCAGAGAATGACTTAAGTTCTGATTATTCACTCAAAAAATTCTGCGTACTCTTTTCCCCCAACTAATTTTCCACTGGGTTTATTACTTAGAGTTGAACTGAGTTCTGCGTGGCGTTCCCAGGTAAGTGCCAGGTACACATGTTTACCCAGACATTAGAGGATCCTCATAAACATCTCTGCTATCATCTCAGCTCTCAAGACCTACAACATGTTTGGACAATGAATGATGCCAATCACTCATCACCAAGGAAAGTTGCCAAGTTAATAATTCTATTTACTTTTGGATTAGTTTTCTGCTTTAATCTGTTACTTCCAGATAATTTTTCACTCAGACACTACCTAGCAAAGATTTAAGAGAGTAAAGAATAGTATTCTTGTGAGCTACTTCATGAGAAGAAAGGTTGAAGATGATATCTAAAATATTATTATTAGTTTATCTAAGCTTTCCATTAACATAATGACTATGAAAATTTGAAATGTATCATCACATTCTGACTTGTAAAGTTATTAAAATACTACAACTTAATCCTGTATGGCTTTTACGCCATGAAATGTTAAGAGGTAGAAGTAATTTAGATAATTCACTTCACATGCACCTAAATTTGGATTACCACTAAGAGCCTATCCCAAGGTTGCCTAATCTTTAAATGCCTATGGATGTCTGTAAGGGTTAAGAATTCTCTCACTTGTCTCCAGTTCCTGTATTTTCATCTGGGGGACTGGCCTGGCAGTGACTCCTGGAGTAGTAACCATTTTGCAGGTTTCAAATGGTATTGGATTGCTACCTAGAAGTAGTAAAACCCCAAATTAATGAGACAGAACTGGTTTGAGAATGATGAGTTTGGAGCACACTACAAGCCCTAATGCAACTCATTCCTGAAGGTCACTCTCAGCTCTTTTGGGGCAGAAGTGGGTGGTTTCACTATGTAGCCACTGCTGGCCTCCAAGTCTGTGTAGATCTGCCTGGCCTAGAACTCACAAGAACCTGCCTGCCTCTGTCTTCCAAGTACTGAGATTAAAGTCATGTGCCACCATACTTTATTATATTCCTATCTTCTGAAAATGGTTATTTGTGTTATAAATTTTCAAAAGACTAATCATACAATATCAGTTCCACTTCCTTCAGACAACATTGTCAATCCTTTGAGTTTAATCTCCAGAAAGGGTTAATGATGTCTGTCCCTTCTGTCAATTCAGAGAAAATGGAGCTCCTTATACACATTCCGTAGATTACAATTAGTCATTGGTCTGAAGTAAGGTTTTACTTTAATTTTATGGAAAGATCTGTTTAGAATATTTAAAAGAAGTACTTCCCCTTAACACAATCTATTAGGACTTCTACTACTGCAGGCTTGGTTTGTATTTTTCTTCAGGAAACTATGAAAAAATGAAGAACAACACAAAAACTAAAGATGTTATTTTTCCAGTACCTACACTCTATCCTAAAGGGAAGGGGCGGGGACAATCTCAGAGGAAAAAAATGTGGAAAGCTAGGCAACAGCACAGATAGCTATTTCTATGTCTCTCTCATAGGAAAATAGGACGTCTGCAAGAACAGTCTGCCCAGAGCCACAGACTCAAATGAGTCTTTAAATGCAACTTTGAAAGGAGGCTCTCTCTGGCTCGATGCACTGTCCCTTCCGGGACACCTCTCTTCTGCTGCTGGTCCCACCTCTTCTCTTCCCACCTAACTAGTGCTAACTAGTGCTGGTTCAAACCGGCTGGCTCCAGTCTGCAGCACATTCATTCCCTCCACTTCTCTCTCCCACTGCTTCCACCCCCTCTGTTCCTGTCCTAGTATGAACAAAGCTTGGCTTTTTGTTTTTTAAATTTTTTTTTTATTATTTATTTTTGTATGTGTATGAATGTACTGTCTGCATGCAAGTCTGTGCACCCGTGTCGTGCAATGCCGCGGAGGTCAGAAGAGGGTGTCGGATTCCCCTGGAACTGGAGTTCTCCTGGAATTGGAATTACAGACTCCAATTCTTGGTTACAGACTCCGGTTCTTAGCCGCCATATGGGTGCTGGGGATCAAACCTGGGTCCTCTGCAAGAGCGTCAGTGCTCTTAACCACTAGGCTATCTCTCCAGCCCCCAAAGCTTGGCTTTTTGCTTCTGTACAGCTTGTTTAATCAATCCCCAAACCAAAAAGAATCAGAGTGTATCATTTAATGCCTGTTAGTAACCTAGTTATCTGAAATATTAACCTGAAGCAAACTTAACCACGCTTACTATTTTTTTTTTTCATGTATGTGTATTTCATCTATTCTCTCACAGCTAGCAGTTCAATGGCTTTTATCCCTTGGCTAACTCCAAGCTATTCTGCGCAATTATTCTTGCTGTTTCTGGAGTTCTATGTGAAAACTTCTGTAAAGAATTTGAAACAAAGCCAAAGAAGTTTATTCAAATATCATAGCTTTTTCTGTTTTTCCACCGGACAGTCAAGAAGAGTACATAAAATGGTCTTGAATTGTAGATCAAAGTGAAAATTGGAAAATATAATTTACACAGTGACACTGCTTAGAATTATGTTTAGCATCAAAATGGGAACTTCTGTCATAGCACCTGTGAGGCAGGAAACAACCCCAAAGCAGTTTTTATTTTTAAAATGAGCATGCTATTTCCAAAATTCAAAGAAAATTTAAAGTGAAAAATATTATATTCTATTTTGTTTGTTTTTACTTTTTGAGCTTTGGGGTTTTTGAGACTGGATCTAACTATAGTCCCAGCTGGCCTAAAACTCATTGTTGTAGACCATCCTGGCCCCAAAGTCACAAAAATCCACCTGCATCTGCCTCCTGAGTGATGGATTAAAGGCATGTACTACCATGCCCGGCTTAAAACATTACATTCTAATGAAATAAAAACTAACATTATTCAGTCACCAAACAACTGCCATTCCATATTACCTATAGTGTGCCTTCCACTGTTTGAGATTAAAATCATAGCCTGTTGTGAGTGAGGTGTGGGCCTTGATTCCTATATTTCTAGGCCTCTCCTCTCCTCTCCTCTCCTCTCCTCTCCTCTCCTCTCCTCCCCCTCTCTCTCTCTCTCTCTCTCTCTCTCTCTCTCTCTCTCTCTCTCTCTGCCTGTGCTTGTGCCTGTGTCTGTCTGTGTGTCTATGTGTCTGTGGAAGGTAGAAAAAGAACAGAATAAAAAGATGAAAGCCATGTCACCAATGTCACCAGGTAAGTGACTGCTTTTCAGTCAATGCTTCTCTAACCCATTCTTAACAAACCTAGTAGGATCTACCAAGGTAGAGCAGCTGAGAGAATGCACTTGGCTTAACAGCAGGCATCGCACTCTGGAGCATAAACTTCTGCCTGTGCACTTGTTTGACCTGTAGAGTGAGTGGAAAGGCAGGGCATGTGCTCCTCGTGTATTCACTGTCACACTCTCCACTCCCTTGTACTGGTCTTCAATTGCACATTTGTGTGGACCAGGCCCTGAGGACCTTCGGGTTTACAAGCTTCGCTTCAGAGCCTAATCTAAGCACTACCATCAAACAGCTTTCCTGGATCCACCCTGAAGCCTGTTTCTCTACTTTGCACACATTTCCAATTTTAGTTTCAGTGATTCCCTCTTGGAAACTGACTTACTGTGGGCATAGTCATGGCAATGTGTATGGAATAGCAACCTATCTCTACCCAGTAGAGAAGTTTAAAATTAAAAGAGAGCACTGTCCTGAAATTCACCCAACTCACCTGGGGATTGTCCCTTTCACAATAATGGACAAACTTGGAATCAACAAAATTATGGCTGAATCACAAATTCAAAGTAAATGTTAGTTCCTTCCTGTTTTTTGACTTGCCTGGGATTTCCAGAGAAAAGTGAAAAAAATGACCTAGATGGTGTGTTTTCTTTTTGTGCAATAGTGTGAACACTAAGTGTGCTTTGATGTGTCACAAAATAAAAGCCACTCCTATTCTGGATAAAGCATAATCAGATTTACATCTAAATGCTTAAAAGATAAACATTGAGGCCTTAACCTATTTGCATTTCTTGCCTTGATTAATCGCAGGTTTTTGCTAGTCTGCAACAAGTGCTCAGAACTATATGTCGGGATAGGTTATAAGGATATCTCTGGAAGCCGGAGGAAAATCTGAACACTGACTTGTATGCTTGGAAGCATGTTATTTCTGAACTGCACCAATAGAGGCGGGAATGACAGTCTCAGGCTTGTATGGAAACTCAACAGCCACCAGCTTTGCAGAATGGGACAGATGTATCCAAAGCTCAGGAATGAACACTATCTACCTTTCAGGAAGCTGCTCAGAAACCATCTAACACATAAGGCTGTTGTAAGTGTTGCGTGAGATTACACAACGATAGGCATAAACTCTTGGAAATCGCTATTCAGGCATACCAGTTGCCATTTTTCAATAAAGTGAAAAGCAATGCTCAATTTCCACTGCCAAGTTTTAAACGATTTTAAAATATTATTTCCAAGTAAATTATTATATTTTCCAATATTTGTTTTCACAGTGCTTTTCACTGAGACCAGCCATAACAGCAACAATCTATCATGTATAAACAAAGAAGAAGAAAATTCAAAATACATAGACAATAAGCATTGAGCCTAGAATGAAACACCCACCTCCTGACCTTCAGCTGAGGGCCTGGTATTTAAATAATGAACTCATTTTAATCTAATCATCATTGCTCAGAAATTCATTCATCACTGAAGCAGTAATAAGTCAATGAGAACCAAAACCCCACAACTGCTTTTGGGAGCCATCCTTCATAAAGCCACCTAACTGGTGAGAGAACCCCTAATCTATATCTGTACCTAACTAGAAAGGAGCAATGCCTTTGGTGACCAGTTTTTAATTTGTGATACTGAGTTTGAAACGGACATTGGCTTTTATACTGATGCTTTAGTTTAACTTTGTTTTCTAAGCTGGTGTTTTCCAAAACTGGCACTTTTCATTACAGACCAGCAAATTATATTATCAGTCTTCTCCTGGATTTATTTTAAATCCATAGCTATAACTACCAATGTCAGTTTACTATAGAAAATAGTGAAAAACACATATATGGTGCACATCTCTTACTGCAGCTTCCCAAGCACATGATAAGAATGAGAGAGTTTCTTTGCGGTTCTCAGCCTCAGCCTTTAACGGCTGCGCTATTGGTTTTACATGAAGGATGCTTGTACTCATGGATTATCACTTATAGCTAAAAAATGGGAAAAAATTGAGAGAAATATGCAGGACAGTTATGGCAGAATGCATAATCTCGGTTGGGGTGGGGGTGGGGTAGGGAAAGGGAAATATGCCTGAACTGAATTGGAAAATGATGTATGAAATGCACAAAGCATCAATAAAAAAAAAAAAAGAATGAGAGAGTTTCTTTGGATATGGTTGAAAGGTAATGAAAGTAGATACTAGAATCACCAATGTAAGTCTCCTATTTTCACTATGGATTATAGTCCTGGAAATATACCTTTACCCTATCTAATCCAAGAGATTTTGTGATTTGTCTGTTGCCATATATCCAGCACACAAAACTCTGCCTGGAGTATAATATATACTCAGTATCATACATGTGGGGGAGACTCGCGCATGTGTGCACATGTGGAGAGAGTGCATGCATCTCTGTGTGTGCCTCTGGAGCCTAGTGGATGCCCTCAGTGTCTTCCTCTACTTCCTATCCACCTTGCTCCCTTGAGACAGAGCATCTGACTGAAGCAGAGGCTTGGGTTTTCACTACACTGACTGGCACGACAAGTTCCCGAGATCCATCTGTCTTCAAACCTCAACCCCTGTTTTTTTGTGGGTGCTGGGGATTCAGTTCACGTCCTCATACCTGCACCGAAAGTTCTTTTACCAACTGAACCTTCTCCCCAGTCCTCAGTAAAATAGGTGTTTGAGTGAAGTGACTGAGGAAATAAGCATAAGTTCTGAGTGAGGGACAAAATCATATCCAGAATAGATCACAGAAAGCTTTCATAGACAGATCCAGCAATTAGAGCTCATAAGCTGACGTTTCCGCTGACACTGAAACATTACTCGCTTCACTATTATACTTTTCCTCCCCAAAGCAAACTATTTAATATGTATGGAAGTATAACATCGGGAAATAAACTGCAAGTCAAAGCCACCCATTTCCATAATTGAAGAAACTGAAATAAGACTAGATTTAAGTTAACCAAAGTCAACTTTTTTTTCAGAGCATAACTTGGAAAGAATGTAAAGAATGGAAAAAATAATTTTGTCTTGACATTAAAAAGAACTGAATGAGAATTCCAATATGGTTATCTTCCTCTCTGTATCTTGCCCACACAGATGGTTTGGGAATTCCAGCTCTGAGTGTACAGTTTCTATACAGGAAACATCACTCTAAATACATCCCAATGATGGATTTTTTTAAAAAAAAAGTTGAGGCACAATAATGGCCCCCGGGGCCAAGTGCAATCAAATATTTTTGTGAACCAGAAATAGAACGAAAATTAAAAACACTGTGAAGTTATTTAGTTAAAAACTCAACAATTTGAATATAAATTCCTTCCATATAAATTTCCTTCCTTCCTTTCTTCCTTCCCTCCCTCCCTCCCTCTCTCCTTTCCCTCTTTTCCTCCCTCCCTTCCATCCTTCCTTCCTTCTTTTAGATGAAGTCTCACTACCTTTGAAGTTAAATAAAGGTTAATTAGTTAAAAAATTAACAACAGACATCAATAATATACAATCGACATTTGAATATAAATGCACTACATATAATATTTCCCTCCTTCCCTCTCTCATTTCCTCCCTCCCTCCATCCCTCCCTCCCTCCCTCGTTTCTTTTAGGGTAGAACTTCCTTAGGCTAGACTCAAATTCAGGACCCTTCAGCTCCATCCTTCTGAGTAGCCAGAATTACAGGGATACACTACATCACACTTTGCTGAAGTTAATTTCATGGAATAATCTGACAAAGAACTTAAGCGATCCCAACAATGGCCAGAGAAAAATGATGACAAAATTATAAAAAAATTTCAGGGTCTTTCACATGTACACAGTCAAAAGTGAAATGAAAATAGGTAAATATGAGAACAAACAAATCCTGAATTAAAAAAAATATAGTTGTTTAAGTTAAAACATACAATAAACAGAATAACTTGATCCATGAAAGAAAAAGTGAATTAGTGAAAGGATAGTGATACACCCAGAATATAGCATAAAAAGATTAGGCTAAAAACATGAGAAAATATTGATGATAAAGGGAAGCATCCAGACAAATCATCTGAAATGATAGAGGGGGAGGAGAGGGGAAAGAGAAGGGGAGGGGGAGAGAGGAGGGAGAGGGAGGAAGAGAGGGAGAAAAAGTGAGAGAAGAAATGCTGAAAGCATAGAAAGATTGTTGCTGAGAACTTCCCAGAATTCAAAAAAATATCATACATCAATTGGTTAAAACTATACGTAAATATTTAGTAGAATATAATGGTAGGCCATATGCGGGGCGTGGTGATGCACGCCTTTAATCCTAGAACTTGGGAGGCAGAGGCAGGCAGATCTTTGTGAGTTTAAGGCCAGCCTGGTCTATAGAGTGAATTCCAGGACAGCTGGGGCTACAGGGAGACCCTGTCTCAAAGAGACCAATAATAGTAATAATAATAATAATAATAATAATAATAATGGTAGGCCATATATGGACAAACCTACATCTAGACAAATTGTAATGAAACTGAACAATCTTAAAAATTACCAGAGGGGAGTCCTAACCTGTACAGCCTTTGTGGAGGCCATGTGGCTTCTGCACAGTTCCGACCATGACACAGCAGTACAACTGTAAGGCCTGGAGGACATGGGAGACTGAAACAAGTCTGAACCTGAGAAAAGTACAGGAGGCCGGGGGCTGGCAGCCACTCTGGTGAAGGAAGCAACTCTAGCCTCCTTGGCAGCCTGACTCTTGAGGGTAACCTGAACTCAAAGGGTCAGGTTAACCAGGAAGGAGATGGCGCCACCACAGCAACATGAGACAGGAGACCCATGGCAGCAGCCAGGAGCCCAGCAGCTACAGCCACAAGTTCAAGCTTCAGCAGCTACAGAAGCAGGAATGTGCTTCCCAAGAAACGCCGCCGCTACCTTCATCCGTTCACAAGATGAAAGGTGCAGCAGTGTCGTTAAATCAGAGCGAGGGTTTACTGCAACAACTGCACAGCCAAACAGGCAAAGCCTGAGAGAACCACTGCTTAGCAAGTGTACTGCATTGGTCTCCCAAGAGCTAAGGCGCTCCGAAGGCTAGCCTTCTCCAGGAGCCCAAGGGAATGGACTGCCTCATCCCCACCAGACCTGAGCCACTCTGCTGTCACTACACCTTTTTCTCCTAGGGAATTACATTTTTTTTTAAAAGGAGATGAATCCTGAATTAAAACAAAAACAAACAAAATCCAGCAGTGGAGAAACTTCTCACTTAATAATGGAGAGAAACAACAGGAACATTTTCAAGGTGCTGAGGAAATCTAACTATTAACCTAGATTTTCATACAAAGCCATATGTTATGCAAAAATGGGGAAAAAGAAAGCCTTTTATACAGAAAACCACTAATATTTATTTTTAGATTTGAATATGTACAAGGTACACAGATCTAGAAACAAAATACCACAATTTATGCAAGAATTATACAAAAGACAAAAAGTAGAATGAAAACAATAAATTGAATCCATAATTTAAAACCTTTTAACCCAGAAGAAATCAAAAGAGTTGCTTAATAGAGTAGTGCATGCTGGGTGTGGTAGTGCATGCCTTTAGTCCCAGTACTTGGGAGGCAGAGGCAAGCAGATCTCTGTGAGTTCAAGGCCAGCCTGGTCTACAGAATGAGTTCCAGCCAGAGCTACAGGGAGACCCTGTCTCAAAAAAAAAAAAAAAAAAAAAAAAAAAAAAATGCCCAACACAGTTGTTGTCTCCTACCACATAAAACAATAACTCGTTAGTTCAGGACACATAAAAATCACCTTGAAAATTCACTACAAATGCACACTGCCAGGCTTAATCATGGGAGAGTATAATTCCAAAGTTCTAAAAAGAACTTCATATTAAGCAAGGATTCTATGTAACACTGACTGGAACGTTCATCAAAGCACATTATGAGAGATGCTTCTTCAGGTCCTAAGACATGCAGACATGCATCCATAGACACTCAGTACATCTTCCTCATTGTGGGGAACACAGACCATTGGTTCACGCACATGGGTCACAATATAAATTCTGCCATAGCCACAGATATAACTAAATGGCAGCAAACTCATTATCAGAAAAGCACATGCCAAATTGTCAAATTACTTTCTCCATATTGTATGAATGTGTATGTATATAGGTACACACTCGCACACACGCACACACACACACACACACACACGTGATGAATTGCCTTGAGTTTTGAAAGTATAATCAAGAGTTCTCTCTGGGGCTGGGGAGATGGCTCAGCATTTAAGAACACTGGCTGCTCTTGCAGAAGACCAGCGTTCCATTCCCAGCATGGCACCTAACAGCCAGGCAGCTAACAGCCAACCATAACTACAGATCCAGAGGATTTGAGCCATCTTCTGGCCTCTGCGGGCATTGCACAACATGAGTGCACTTACATACATGCAAGCAATATACTCATATACATAAAATAAAAATAATAAAATATTTTTTTTTGAGACAGGGTCTCCCTGTAGTCCCAGCTGTCCTGGAACTCACTCTGTAGACCAGGCTGGCTTTGAACTCACAAAGATCTGCCTGCCTCTGCCTCCCGAGTGCTAGGATTAAAGGCGTGCACCACCACGCCTGGCAATAATAAAATATTTTTAAAAGGGTTCCCCTATATACTAAAGTGTAAAACTTGCCCACTAGTTACAACTCCTCCCCCTGCTACCAATCAGTGCCAGAAGACACAGAATAGGAATGGGTGTGGCAGAAAGATGCAAAGTCCCAGAATATGAACATTTAGATTTGAATATATGTGAGATTGATAGCTATGAATAATTTCACTGTTGATAATATTATTTTCTGTATTTTTATCACATAGAAAAGACTGAAAAGAAAAACTATGGAAAATGTGAAATTACTAATTTCTGATTTGATAACAGGCTGAAAAATAAAATATTCTGGGTAGAAGGCCTTGAACATCATTAACAAGAGTAGGGAAACTTTCCTGTCCAATTGGATATACTTACTTATTCAGCATTCATTGTGGTAGAGGATAATTAGAACTGCTGATACTAATAGAGGTTAAAGCAAAAGAAAGCAAAACTTATAAATTGAATGTTTGGCTCATAAAAATTTATATTGGATAGCCCTAGCAGCCAGTACGACTGGAGACAGAGTCTTTTGGAGGTAACCTGGGGGGAAACAATCTCAATTCTTGTCTCCATTGGTCCTTTACTGTGGCTGTACAGAGGTATGAAGGACACATAATAGTAAGCCATCTAAGCGAGGTCAGGAAAGTGAGGCCCTTCTGATGGGACTGCTGCCCTTAAACAAAGAACAGAGAGCTTGCTCTGTGCTATGTGTGTGCACAAGTAGGTTGTGTGAAAACACAGTGAGATGCTGGCTGCTACAAACCAAGAGAAAAAGCCTCACTACATTCTCTCTCCTGCCGGCAACCTGATCTTGGAATTCCTGGCCTCCAGATTGGTGAGAAATTCATTACTGTCAAAGCCCCCAGAAGCTGCTATTTTATTATAGTAGCCCTAGCTACTAAAACCCCTAAGGAAGAACAACAATAATAGCACCACTACCACCACAAGAATAATGCAAAGCAAACACGAGCAAAACCCACAGAAGTTGTGGTCCTGGGGACTTCAATGCAACAATAGCTCGAAGTCTGGAGCAAACAACTAAGGAAGCCATCCAATAATCAGATAAGAGTCAAAATAAAGGACACATACAAAATGCCTCGGGAGTGGAGAAGAGCGTCTTATCTCCTATGATGTTAGGGATCAAGTGCTGCCAGCAGACTGCTAGACTGATAAACAAGATGGGCCTGAAAAGACAAGCCAGATTTATCAGACTTAAAAGGGTATGTGACAGTACAAGGTTCTGAAATAACCAAGGTTTTTTCCCCCCTCTGAATTTCCTTGTCATCTCTACCCTTCAAACGGCAGCTGGATTGAGTAGCATTAACTGCCCATAAAGGCATCAGTCACAGACAGAACGGAGATAACTAAGAGATCAAAGCTCTGGAGGAACACTGAGCAGGAGCAAAACTTCCCACCTTAAATTAGGCTGTTAGTGGGGGAAGAGATGAGGAAGAAGCAAAGAGAGTGAAGAGATAAGGAAAGACGACCAGTCCATGGGGGGGGGGCAGACAGAAAAAGAAAAGGCCTGGAAATGGGAGGTCAGGTGGAACCCATGGCTACTTTTCTGGAAACCATCTCTGGACTAGAACAGGCTACAATGTCCCTTCATAATTATGGCTGACAGGCCCTGCCCACCTCTCTCAGGTGGCTTGCTCCTGGCAAGAGTCACTCTGGCCACTGGAAAAGGCCAGTAGAGACCAGAATCAAGACTGTTCCTACCACCTGCCAGAATAAGGCTCACTCAACTCAGTTATGGTCAAATATTTACATTGCTCACAGATTCATGTATTGACTGTGCTCTCACCTCTACAACTAAAGGGACACTCCTGGTAGAAGGAACGTAAATGAAACACAAGAGGGAAAAGAAGGGAATTTTCTGCAAGTACGTAGTGAAAGCAAAATAAGAAGGGCTTTTTTATATTTTGGGTTTTTTTTTTTTTTTTTTGAGACAGGGTCTCCCTGTACCCACAGCTAACCTGGAACTCACTGTGTAGACCAGGCTGGCCTTAAACTCACAGAGATCCAGCTGCCTCTGCCTCCTGAGTGCTGGGATTAAAGGCATGCACCACCATGCCCAGTGGAAGGGCTTTTGAATACTGAATTCATATGATCTAACTAAAGAATAAGTTAGAAAGACCTTTTGGATACTTGTAGCTTGAAATCAAGAGAATAGGGCAAAAGAAACCACACACACACACACACACACACAACTGTGCAATGAGAAAATTAATGTGAAAATTGCATTTGACAATAGATTGGAGGAATAGCATGTAATCTTATGCAACAATAAGAGCTAATTTTAATTCAGTAAACTATACATTTTACATGTGTGGGCAACTGTTAAGTCTCTGCTTCACAAAGCACTGACCAATGGACCCATCATGTTCTATCATTTGGTCCTCAAAACAAGTTGATACATAGGTGTCATCATCTCCAAATTACAGTAAGAAAACAGTCTCAACAAAGTTAAAAAATCCCTCCAATTTATGCAGAACTAGTATGTCTTGTCTAGACAATTACAAATCTACTTAAACTGTCTTCCTTGTTTCATCCCAGCCCCAGGATTCCAGGCAGCAATTACCTGAACTGGAGTCTGCTCAGCCCACTACTAATGGCTTCCTGTATTGCTTGGAGGAAAACCCAAGAGGTCCTCTCACATCTCACTGACCTCATGACCACTGCTCTCACTCACATCCTAGACTAGGATCTTCTATTGTTCCAAACATAAAGCTGAGGACAGTAACTGCCTTTCCCTTTGTCAGACAGTAACCACTCAGTAAGTGAGCTGGGGCAGACTTCAAATGGCCACATGACAAATTTGAAAAATCATGCTTTTTAAGGAAAACAACTATTTTCTATTTGAAGTGCATTTTAAACACTCAGAATATGTTTATTTCTGGTATCGGTAATAGCTCTAGCCTAATAGACACTGTATAGCCGGCAGTGATGAACTGGTTTGCATGGGCCACTAAGTAAAAGCTCTCTTCTATGGGCTGGAGAGATAGCCTAGCGGTTAAGAGCACCGACTGCTCTTGCAGAGGACACGGGTTCAATCCCCAGCACCCACATGGCGAACCATCTGAAACTCCAATTCCAGGAGAACTCCAGTTCCAGGGGAATCCCACACCCTCTTCTGACCTCAGCGGCATTGCACGACATGGGTGCACAAACCTACATGCAGACAGTACATTCATACACATACAAAAATAAATAAAATTTAAAAATATTAAAAAAAAAGAAAAAGTTCTCTTCATCATCTTGCCCTTGCTATCTGTTTGTGTATGAGTGTATGTGCATGCGCACACACACATGCACATGCACAGCACAAATCCTATAGTGCCTGTTGCCCTTTTTTATCTAAAAGCTTGTTTGCTTTTTGAAGCACTGCATTTTATTGTGTCCAATATTCTCAACTGTTCACAGCTGACATGAGTAGAGATTTATGTGTTTTTACATAAGAGCAAAATATTGTAAATGTTGTGGAGAGAATCCTTTACTATAAAGGGACTGACTAATAGAACTTTAAGCCGTTATTTGATATACAATATTGTTTCTCTAACAAATTAAGTATCTCTGCACAAAACTACCTGGAGAAATAGATACCAACAGAAACACTTGAGCCCGTTTTATTTGTTTGCTTATAAACAACATAAAATCACCACTTCCACCAGAAAATTGAGGCTGGATGCAAAAATCTTTAGCCTGGAAACAACAAAAAAGGTGATTAACTGCTTGCAACATTTACTGGGTAATGTTTCCTCTGGGAAAGAGTATTTGGGAAGAATGCCTCCTAGTGGTCAGACTTATATCACATGAGGAGATGGAAAATACCTTCTACATGAAAACAAAATGGGATATTTGGGAAATCATGCCACTAACGAAAAAAAAAAATTCACAGCCTTGCAAACTCATTTCCGAGCAAGCCGCCACTTCCTTGAATTCTCTCACCTGCTAGAATAATCACACATGGATTTAACCACAAGGAAAATAACCTGAACTACACCGCAGTGCTGGAGAAATCCCTCCTAGCAAGTGGAAAATTTACAACAACTGGATGAGGAAGGGAAATGAGACAACAAAGTAAAACAAAGAGAACAGAGACAAAGCCCTAAATCTGGGTCTCTTTGAGGGTCCCAGCTGCTGCAGCTTGAAGCTTCTGATCCTATAGACAGCTATCTTACGATCAGCAGGTATTCAAGTAGGTTTTGAGATTTCAGGTGGCCAAATTTATAAGAGACAAACAAATTGCTCTTTCTTTGAACTAGTACCTAGCAAAAATCTTCAAGTATATGGCCATGCAGACTGTAGTCTCTGTCAGTGCATCAGCTGAGAACTAGGCTTAACTTGTGAGTTGAAACATGGAGCAGGAAAGGACAAGTCATTAAACTACTTAGACATCAGCTGCCAATTAAGCTGTGTGCTTGTCCAGTTGCAGTCTATTCTCTACACATCAGTTTTATAATTTATATAAACTCTGATAAGTTTTATATAAACAGTAAGAAAGGCTTTTTCTTATACTGTGTGATTATAAAATACTTAAGGATTTTAAAGCAGTCATATCACTTTGAGGAAAGGAAATATTTTACCTAGAGAAATCTGTCCATTGGGGCACCCATAGGGGAACTGAACTATGAGAAGGTGATTCAGTAGAAATGGAGCACCTAATGAACAGGTGCATTCTTGGAGAGCAACACTGTGAACAGTTGGTCCAGCCCTTCCATCTTCTGTTCTAGGTCATCATTCTCATCTCCTACCCTGAATCAATGGGAACATTCAAGCTTCTTTGCTATCCAGCCTTGATGACATAGCTCTTGCTTCTCGGCCCAGCCTCGTGTTCTCCTATTTCATAATTTTGCTCTACACTTCCTTAATCTAATGTGCGATTTTACTTACCCTAACATACAAGAGATCCTGTCAAAGCGGCCATCCACCAATGCTATCTGTCCAGCAAGAGATGCTCTTGCAAGCCTTTCTTCACCAATCAACAGCCTGAATCCATCAATGCTCAGCTCAGGGTCATCCATTCCCTCCCGATTTGGGATGAAGAAAGTGGCCCCTTCTCTGAAATCTCACTACATAAATTCATAAATATCCTAAAGTTGACATCGTAAGCTAAAATGTTCTATTTCAATGTGTTCTCAAAGTCAGGCACTGTCCATCGTTAGCTCCCAGCACAGTGCAGGGCCCACAGGAGATTCCACTATTTAGAGGAATAGTCTATTCTTACACAGGTGTTCACATTTTGAGGGATATTTCACTAAAACCTAGGAAAAATTTTCTTACTAGACTTGAAACTGTACTCTGAATTTCTATTAGATGTGCTCATTCACAGGAGTGCAAGACCCAATTGATTAGGATAGTAAAAATCATTATGCAATGAAAATAGCATTTGGTACTTTTATTTAAATGATTAAGAAAATTTAAAACACTGAGACACAAAGCATACTAATTCACTGACAAAAATTATGCATTGGTTCTCCGTTATGAAAACCCATTTGCAGAATCATTAGCACAATGAAAGAGTGCGTCATTATGGTTTTGGAGGCCTGAATAAGAATGATCCTAGGGGCTGGAGAGATGGCCTAGCGGTTAAGAGCACCAACTGCTCTTGCAGAGGACCCAGGTTCGATCCCCAGCACCCACATGGCAGCTGAGAACCATCTGTAACTCCAATTCCAGGAGAACTCCAGTTCCAGGGGAATCCAAGACCCTCTTCTGACCTCCGCGGCATTGCACATGGGTGCACGAACCTACACGCAGACAGTACATTCATACACATAAATAAATAAATTAATTAATTAATTAAAAAAAGAATGATCCTAGTCAAATGAGTCTATGAAAAACAAATTCTGAAGTTGGCACTACATTCACTGTAGCTGTAGGTACTTTATTCAGACTTCACCAAAAGGACCCAGCATGTGCACTTGACTACATACGTAATTTGTTAGACCGGAAGTCAAAGAGAATATTGTCTCTAATAAGAAAACTGAGCACTTGACCAGAAGCCAGTGCAGCAGGACTCCTCTGTTTTCAAAATAGTGCTTTTAACAAACATGTTTCTTCAGCAGAAATTTTCCAGAAAACCCACAAGAAAAAAATATCAAACAACACAAGATCTTAACAGAGTAGCCACTCAAATGCAAGACCAACATTCATGGCTAAAATTAATACATAGCTTAAATATAATGAGCAAATAACCTAAGATGTAAACTTTCCTTAAACACTATTTCTTGGCAGTCACTTACATAGGACAGCCATGCTGCTTCATAAAGTTGTGTGTTTTTCTGAACTAGGAGGAAAAGTGTGACTCTTCCTTTTCTGCTTTTCCTCTTTCTTCTGTGCTTTCCCTAGTACTTTGGGCTTCCGTACTCTCTATAAAGTTCTCTTCCCTGGGGCTGGAGAGATGGCCTAGTGGTTAAGATCTCCAGCACCCACATGGTGGCTAAGAACAGTTTTTAACTCCAGTTCCAGGGGAATCCGACACCCTCTTCTGACCTCCGCAGCATTGCACAACATGGGTGTGCAAGCCTACATGCAGACAGTACATTCATACACATACAAAAAAAAAAGTTTTCTTCCCTACCCGGGGGCTGTACCCGCACATGGCTGACCTCCATGCTGGTTTAACTCAAAGGGCATGGCTTTTTTTTTTTTTTTTTTTTTTGTCTTTTTGAGACAGTGTCTCCCTGGAACTCTGGCTGTCCTGGAACTTGCTCTGTAGACCAGGCTGGATTTGAACTCACAGAGATCCACATGCCTCTGCCTCCCAAGTGCTAGGATTAAAGGCATGCACCACCATGCCCTGTGGCATGGCTTTTTTTTTTTTTTTACTTCTCTTCTCCATTTTCTACCTGTGGGCAGCTGTCAAGATTTACAAGTTGCCTGTCCTGGGGTTTTTCTTTTAAACGCTAATGAAATTGTCCTTGAGCTTACCTTTTCTGAATCCATGGTCATCAAATTATTTGCTTAACATCGCACAGGAAAAATACATATTAATGTTAGTTAACAACATAAATATATGCAGTGCAATATACTCTATATTGGCCCAAGTAATGACCGAACGTTATTTCCAACAATATATGTCATCATAAATAAGAAAATAAAAATGGCAATACTAATAATATCGTTTAACTTCCAGCGTGTTCTAGATATATACTATGATATATTAAAATTTTAGGTTCATACTTAGCTAACATTTACATTTTAGTACATATTTGAATCAATTGTAATATCTTTTGGGAGTTGGAGTGATGGATCACGTGTTCAAGAGCACTCGTTGCTCGTGCAGAGGATTAGGGCTCAGTTTGCAGCACCCACATGACAGATCACAACTATTTTTAAGTCCAGTTCCAGGGACTGGATATGCTCTTCTGGCCTTCATAATACTACATGAACAGGGTGCACCTATATACATACAGGCAAAACATTCATACATATAAAATTAAAAATAAACTTTAAAATGTCTTTTAAATTGATTTCATGAGAAATTTCTAAGCTGTGATCGAATTTTTTTTTTTTTTTGTCTTTTTGACACAGGGTCTCCCTTTAGTTCCAGCTGGCCTAGAGCTCTCTATGTAGACCAGGCTGGCTTTGAACTCACAGAGATCTGCCTGCCTCTGTCTCCAGAGTGCTGGGGTTAAAGGTGTGTGCCACCACACCCAGCTTATTAAAATATAAAGATGGCTTCAGTCATTAAAATGTACTACCACTTTATAAGCATTTTAACACATTTCACTATAGCCTATTTATGAAAATATCCCTTCAGCTAATGGATCTGTTAGGCTTAACCAAAATTATAATCACGAACTGTAAATAATTCTATCCACTTTGTGTGAAATATAGGTGTAATTCATATATATTTCAAAGGGCATGGCCTTAGAGAGTGGAGATGCTGCTGTTTTTCCTGGAGACAAGTTTGTTGGCTTAGAGCTGAAAACACATACATTGCAAATAGGATCTGTAGAAGATCATTAAGTGCCTGGAGAAGACATGACAAAATACAAATAAGGTCACCAGTACACACACATGTATTAGTCACTTTTCTGTTGCTGTGATAAAACACCATGACCAAAGGAACTTATAAAAGGAAGAGTTTATTTGAGCTTATGTTGATGGTTCCAGGGAATTAGAGTCCATTGTGGCGGGAGGCATGGCGGCTGGAGCTGGAGTAGCAAGCCAAGGGTCACATCTCGCAATGAGCACAGGAAGCAGAGAGAGCGAGTGGAGACCACATGGCTTGTTAAACTCACTAAGCCTGCCCCCAATAACGTACTTCCTCTAGCACGGCCACACCTTCTAAGACCTCCAAGAACAGTGCCACCAACTGGAGACAAATGTCTGAATACTTAAAGCCTATGGGGGACACTCATTCAAACCACCACAACACATAAAGAGCATGTTGTTAAAAATAATATATATATATATTTATTTTTTTAAAGAGGAATGGAGATGACTCAGTGGTTAAGAGCATGGGGGTGCTCTTGCAGAAGACCTGGGTTCAATTCCCAGCACCTACATGGTGGCTAACAACCATCTATAACTCCGCTTCCAGGGGATCCAACGCCCTCTTCTGACATCCGTGGGCATTGCATGACATGGGTGCACTTACACACATACAGGCAATACACTCCTACACATAAAATAAAAGTAATAAAATATTTTAGAAAGAGCATGTAGCAAGGTCTTGAGGGTACAAATTGAGAAAGAAACAGTTCCTGCATGAAGCATTTAAAGTCTACAAAGATACCACCCCAAGTATCAACTACTGCTAATGTGACAAAGGCTAAGTCTAATGCTTGGGCAACACCAATGTCAGAGTCCACAGGAATTAGTTATATGCATGGTTACTGGTTCAATAAGTGAGGCTGAGACCAATATTTTGCATTTCCAACAGGGTTCTAAGGGATCCAGACCACATCTGAAGAACAAAGATTTAAATGAACAGTGAACAGTGGAACCATGTTTAGCTGCTTTAGTGAGAGCAAATTAGGAAAGCTACATGTGAGATGGAAAACTACAGGATGAGGGAGAAAGCTCTAGAGCACGGCATGTTGGCTTAGAACCTCAGTATTGGGAGGCTCAGGTTGAAAGGGAGTTCCCAAGGAGGTCCAGGCTAGCCTGGACTACACAGTGAGTTCTATAGAATGAGAGCTTGTGAAAGAAAGAAAGAAAGAAAGAAAGAAAGAAAGAAAGAAAGAAAGAAAGAAAGAAAGAAAGAAAGAAAGAAAGAAAGAAAGAAAGAAAGAAAGAAAGAGAGGGAGGGAGGAAGGGAGGAAGGGGGGGAGGGAGGGAGGAAGGGGGGGAGGGAGGGAGGGAGAGAGGGAAAGAGAAAGAGGGAAGAAAGAAAGAAAGAAAGAAAGAAAGAAAGAAAGAAAGAAAGAAAGAAAGAAAGAAGGAAGGAAGGAAGGAGATAGAGAAGGACAGTAGGGAAAGAGAAAGAGGGAAGAAAGAAAGAAAGAAAGAAAGGAAGAAAGGAAGGAAGGAAGGAAGGAAGGAAGGAAGGAAGGAAGGAAGGAAAGAAGGAGAAAGTAGGGAGAGAAAAGTGTTCTCTTGTTCCATATAAATAGGAAAATCTTAAAACTTTTAAAACAAAGATGTATAGCCAATGCATGATATGACAAAGTGAAAATGAGGCAGTGGTTCAAAGTACAGAATGTATTAAATAGACACAGAAGCATGGCCAGAAATATAACCTGCAACCGCTTTGTGAGTATGCTGTGCGGCATAGATGTTATACACTAAGAATTTTAGTGACCTCAGCAAGATACTAGACTTTTCCTTTTTTTATATATTTTATTTTCTGTGTATGAGTGTATTGCCCACATGTGTGTAAGTGCATCTGTTTTGTATAGTACCCATTGAGTCAGAAGGTACTGGTTTTCCCTGGAACTGGAGCTATGGACAGTTGTGAGCCATGGGTGGGTCCTCTGCAAAAGCAGCTGGTGCTCTTAACCACTGAACCATCTCTCCAGCTCTAACATTTCTTTTACTTTTGGTCTTTTTGAGACAAGGTCTCACTGTAGCCCCAGCTCACCTGGAACTCACTTGAACTCTGTGAGTTCAAGGCCTGCCTCTACCTCCCAGTGCTGGAGTAAAGGCAAGTGCCAACACGTCCAATGATTTTACATTTTTAAAAATGTTTTATCTATTATTTTTGTTTTATGTGTATGAGTATATTGCCTGGAATACAACGTTGTGAAATGCCTGCAGAGGCCAGAGGAGGGTGACAGAGCCTCTGAGACTGGAGTTACAGATGGTTGTCAGCCACCATGTGGGTACTGGGAACCGAACCTGCATCCTCTATAAGAGTAGCCAGTGCTCTTTAGCACAAGCCATCTCTCCAGGCCCAGAGATACTAGACTTTTCATCTTCCCAAAAGTAAATAAGAAAACATCAATATCATAGAAAGATAATTCAGATATTACCAAGGGAAGCATTGCAAGAAGTAAATGAAACCGAACAAAGGGGTTTTGAAATAGTTTTTTTTTTTTAATTTATTTTTGTATGTGTATGAATGCATTGTCTGCATGCAGATCTGTGCACCCGTGTCGTGCAATGCCGCGGAGGTCAGAAGAGGGTCTCGGATTCCCCTGGAACTGGAGTTCTCCTGGAATTGGAGTTTCAGACGGTTCTTAGCCGCCATGTGAAAGCCCTAGCCTATAGCGATGGCAGCTCAACTAGGAAAGTCCGGAAACTCATTCAGTGAAGCCACATGTGGTATGGAGAAAGGATAGCACTGCATAGTCTATTCCCCTGTGCTTTCATGGCATAAAGCTAAGGCTGAAGGTGGTTTCCAATTTAGAGATTGTGTTTCTTGAGCCCCTTGCATCTCAGTAGAATGTGGATAGAAGTGAAGCCACTGAGTTATCCCCTGCTTATGAGTCCTTTTTTGGCCCTCAACTGGCACTGTCTCCTTCCCACTGGCTATAAGAGTAACCTTATAGGTTACATGATGAGCTCTAAGTCCTTCACATGCTTCAGGGAACGGAGCTGCCCACTGAGCTGGAGTCTTACACTCCTGCAGGATAAAATAACCAGAGCAAACGAAGGAGGGCAAGTCTGAACTTCCTAGGCTTGTTTAATTTATCATGTATACATATAATTTTTCAAGCTTCAACGGCTTAGTTTTGCTTTTGGCCTCTGAAGGATTTTGTAATTCAAGTAGTTGTGAAGGATTAAAAAAAAACGCTACAGATAAATAATTTAACAGCAGTTGACAGGGGGCCATTCAAGTTAAAGAAAAACAAATCAGAAGTTGCAAGTCTTGGGAAAAAATAATAAACTCATATTTTGAAGGATAAAGTTTATGATTCTTGAGGATATCCTGCTGGAGGTATTTACTAGGTTTTGAGACAAACAAGTATGGAACTCAAGAGAACAGGAAAGCTTTGTGGAGGTCATATGAGGCAGGGACTGCATAATGAGGAGAGGTGAGTTACAATAGAAGGCTGTACAATGCCCATGGAGGTCAGAAGAAGGTGTCGGATCCCTTTGAACTGAAGTTACAGACAGTTGTTAGCCGCCATGTGGGTGCTGGGATTCAAACCAGGGTCCTCTGCAAAAAACAGTCGGTGCTTTTAACCACTAAGCTATCTCTCCAGCCCATGAACTCTCACATTTTACATAGCTTCCTTAGTTCTTAATAGAATTTTGAAAAAGAGTAAAATGTTACAAAAGAGAAAGATCTATCTATAGGAACAGAGATAGGTAGGTAAATAGATGATAGATGATAGATAGATACATAGATAGATAGATAGATAGATAGATAGATAGATAGAATATTAATGTGGAAAATAGTATCAAAAGTAGATTAGAAATGGAAATTTACTGTTGGACTTGTAAGATAACAGTTTACTAATGGTACCTATAAGAGGAAATTTGGAAAGTATATAAGATGTTGTATTATATTTTCATTTTTTAATTTAGTTTCTTCTGCAATAGGGTCTTACCATGAAGTTCTGGTGGGTACCTAAGAACAGGGACAATAACCAGTATTGTCTGAGGGCCTATGGAACCTCTGGTCAACTGCTTCAAAACAGGGAGTCCATTTCTGTCATTGGACTTTTTCTTTGGTGGTCTATGGTATCTAGTAGGGAAAATAGCCATCTGTTATAAGGTTACTACTTTTAATTTCTTTTATAATATATATATATATATATATATGCTTTATGTAGCTTCCATAGTAATAGGTTCCCATGTGGCTTTTTCTAAGGGTGTTTAGTATCAGTTATTCCTCCCCATACTCCCTCTTCTACCCTGCTCCCCCATTCGCCTCCCCATTTAACTCTTCTTACTCTATTATTTCCCTTTCCCCTTTATATTACTGCTTTCTACCTCTCCACCCAGTGATCCTCCCCTTCACACATTCCATGCCCATTTATTAGTCTCTTGACCTCTCTGGATTTTTCAAAATGAAATGTATATATCTATGATTTCAAAGCTACATATATACATGAAATGAAGAAATCAAGCTGATGCTGATTTAAAAGCTTCATCTCTAATGCTCAGCTTTCATAGTTCTGGAAGATGATTTGCAAGCTACCTGAAGAAAAAACTTAGTGTGAGCCTTCCCCAGCTGTGAATCCTGCCAGGTACAACAACTAACCTGGAAAGGTATGTCCACTGGTGCAACAGTGGCATGAATATTATTGGAGTAACCAACTGCTTTCTAATTGGATTTAAGGTCTGCTTCATAGGATAAAGCCCATACTTGCCATTGATATTGAGCCTAAGAACCTGAGGCAAGACAGCCCGCAGACCATGAGAGAATGTCTAATATAATTATTTGCTAAATAGATTTAATATTAAATGAATTTCTAATGACTAATTGTCATACCTATAGAGTAATACATCTATCAACTCTCAGCAGAGAAACAGCCTTATACAAGAGATGGAGATTCACACAAAGAACCAGAGCTGGCCAACATGTAGAGAATAAGAAACTGCAGACTGCCTATCATTGAATAGAATGTCTATATCAAAATTCTGCCTCCCAAGGCTCAGAGATCATTGCACAAGAGAAACTGAAAAGACTGTAAAAGCCAGAGGAGATGGATGAACATGAGGAAACAGTTTTCCAGACAGTTCATCGGTTAGTCACATGAACTTACAGAATAGTCACAGCATGTACTAGTCTCAAATAAGCTCAAACACAGACATGGATAAATGGTTAAGAAACCCCAGTCCTTCCTGAAGAACTATCGGTTGATGGCTGCTGGGAAGGGGAGATTCAGTCTCATTTAAGTGTGAGACTACTGGTTGGCTGACCAAGCTCCAGAGGATGAACTCACACCAAAGGGCATTTGAGGAGACAAACCCAACTCTATAGGCCTTAATGAACAGAGTACATGAAATTTGGTGAGGACTTAGTAAGGGTTGGTGCAGATATAGGAGCAGATCTAAATATGATTTAAAGTAGAATAAGTATCTGAGAGATGACCTCCCCTAAGTGACACAGATGGAAACTCTATACCTAAGGCTCAAAGAACACAGCAGAACAGGAGGTAGAGAGAATACTAATTCATCTCTCAACCTTCACCAGTGAAACTTCCTTGTGCAATAGACAGCGACAAACACAGGCGGCTATAACTGGTCAAAGTGTGGAGACTGCAGAGTGCACATCCTAGGTAGGATTCCTATATTGAACCTCACCCACCCATGGCTCAGGGACCATTGTGGAAGAGGGGGCAGAAAAAATCTAAGAGCTAGGGTTACTGCATAATCATAAGAAAACAGAGTTTTCCAGGCTTCTGGGAATTTGCTCATATGGACTTATAGCAAGGGTGACAAAACCCATGTAAGCTCAATCAGACAAAAACCCAGCATAGAACTGAGGAAATGGGCAGCAGCCCAAACCTTAGCCAAGGACTGTAGGAGCTGATCACTGCTGGGTAAGGAGGAGTTGATCTTCTTTAAAGGAGTGACTCTAGATAGGCTGACTAGACTCCAGTTGAAGAACTTGGACCAAGGGACATGTGGGTACACAAACTTGACTTGACAGGCCTTAACATACACAGCAGAACACATGAAATTAGATGTGTGTGTGGGGGACTATGGGAGGTGCAGATGGGGTCAGGGATCTAAATATGATTAAAATGTATGAAATGCACAAAATTCAATAAAAATACATTGATAAAATATATGAAATTCACAAAAATCTCATGAGTAAGTACACCATGTTATACAATGCCCGCAAAGGCCTGAAGATTGTGTTGGATCCCCTGGAACTGGAGCTAACAGATGGTTATTAGCCACAGTGAGGGTACAGAGAACTAAAGGCTGGTCCTCTGGAACATCATTGAGTGCTCTTAACCATTGACTTATTTTTCCAGCCCCCTATATTTGATTGTTTTTTTAAATCAAAGCTGCATTTATTTTTTTAAATTATGCCATTTCTACTTAGTTTTTCACTTTGTAGAAAACTGTGTAATCACTTTATAATGAGGAAAAATAAATTCTGTTTGCTATGATAATTAGAGGAAAAAGTACTAGTGGGATTATTAGTGCTGGAATTCACCTAATAAAATATACATTCCTTGATTAGGCTTCGTTCCTTACAGAATAATCTAAAAATGTTAGTATTTTCCCACTAGCATATTAAAAATTGCTTTCACCTCTGATATATACATATGTAATATACATTCTACTGGACAGTCCTGATGAATTTAAATGAATGAAATATAAAAACCCACTGAAAGTTAAAGATTTTTTAAGTATTTTTTAAGAAGTCAGAAAACAATTTTCAAAAAAGCATTTTGTCTATTGTGAATGCCCCTTAGTCTACATGCTGGATCCCAAGTCCGCAAGTGATGGTATTGTGATGGAGCACTATGGTTAGATCACGGGGGCTCTGAGCTCATGAACTATGAGTGCCCTTGTACAAGGTCTAAAAGAACCCCTCGGGTACACTCAGGAAAAAGACAGCACTAATAAGGCACAAAGAAGTGCTCACCAGACTCCGTCACTTTGGTCTAGAACTTTCCAACTTCCAGAAATATGAGAAATGAATGATGTTTAAAAAACATAAAATCTATAATATTTTGTCAAAACAACATTAACACACTAAGGAAAACATTCCTCTTTCAAAATATTTTCCTGTTCTAGTTAGTGAGAATTCTTGAGATCTCAAGCTTTTATCAGTATTTCAATTAATGAATCTATACTCCAAACATAAACTATACCTCATCTAAATCCCATAACTGAAGTGAACTTTAGTAATAAAACAGATTATTTGGGGCTGGAGAGATAGCCTAGCGGTTAAGAGCTCCGACTGCTCTTGCAGAGGACCTGGGTTCGATCCCCAGCACCCACATGGCAGCTGAGAACCGTCTGAAACTCCAATTCCAGGAGAACTCCAGTTCCAGGGGAATCCGAGACCCTCTTCTGACCTCCGCGGCATTGCACAACACGAGTGCACAAACCTGCATGCAGACAGTGCATTCATACACAAACAGAAATAAATAAAATTTAAAAAAAAAATAAAAAAAAAACAGATTTGGAAGAATTTTCATTTTTCAAATTCCAGTTATTTTTCTTCTCATTTGAAAGACTACAAGTGCTTAGCATGATGATAATCCCAGCACTCAGAAGACTGAAACAGGAAGGGTCACCAGCTCCAGGCCAGCCAGGGCCATAGAGTGAGATCCTGTCTTAAAAACAAATAAGCAAATAAATAAGACAATTTGGTCTGCAGTAACACTCTTAAGGAGATTAATTATAGCTGCCAATATCATTTGATCTTCTTTTGAAATACTCAATGCCACCTAAATGCAGGACTTTCTGTTGTACCGATTGTTTAGGAATGTAGAGATAGCCCCTGATGTTAAAAGTACATGTGGGAGGAACTGGGACTTGGTTCAGATTCCCACCAAATGGAAACCACATACCCAATCAGTTCTATGGTCCTCTGATTCTCAATATGGATGATGATGATAATGGAAAGGGGACTGTTAGTAGCAGAAAATAATAAAGACCAGAAAGTGAGATAAACAAATTAAAACAAAGAAAAGAAGAAACACTACAAAATTCTAAGTGCAAAACAATGAGTTCCAGCCAGGTGTTTTGTTTTGTTTTTTATTTTCACCCTTTGTGTAATAATGGGGATGATCAGGACAACTGGGAGAGGGAAGAGTGTCATGGGATGAAGAGCTAGGGCAGGCTAAACGGATTGCTGCAAGTCTAGTCCACTTGGTTTCTGTACTGGAAAGGCTCATCTCCAGTCTCGTTGAGAAGACATGTGCTGATGATGGCTTCTGTCACTGCAAAGAGGGTCACGACTGAAAGAAGGGCAACCGTCTTCTAAGTGACCATTCTTCTCCTGGGTGACAGTTGTTGATGTTGGAGGTTTTGTGGATTCCAGTCAGACACTGGGCATTATCCAGGGCCCCTTTGGGATCATAGGCACAAATGTGGTACTTGTGTTACTTGCTTAGTTTCTCAACCGCCTCCTCAATGACCTTCAGAGCATTCTCCTCCCACGTGGCCTTGAGGCTAAAGTTTGGTATGACAGCCTGCACCATTTCAGTTCCCAACAATGGGCTTAGGATCAAAGGCTGCATTCGCTCCAAAGTCTTCACATACACGATGCAAGATGAAATGGGCCACCCACAGATGATCTCCAATGTGAATTCCTTTGCAGGGTCTCATTTGGAATTCCCACTGGGCAGGCATGACCTCAGCCTTTGTCCCTGTGATTTTGACTCCAGTATACAGGCAGGCCTGGTAGTAAGCCTCCACGATATCCCTGCTGGTTTTGTCTGCTCCAACACCACTGCATTGACCTTGAGGCCTTGCAGCCCAGGTTAGCCATTGGAAGGCCAACCAAAAGGGGGCCCATGTGCTTCAGTGAGTGTCTATTTCTGTTCCATTCCGAACCAGGGGTGCCGGTTGGTCACCATGTCCATTATCCATTTACAGGTATGCCAAAAACTGGTCCCTGCAAGCTTTCAGTTTTACTTGAAGACTTCACAGAACACCAGCTTGCTGGGGTCTTTGTGGAAGGAGTCCCAAAACATGGGAATAGGGATGAGATACAAGTTGTTGGAAGCCTTCAGACTGAAAAGTACTAGAGCTATCAAAATTCCACACACTTGGGCTCACAGTCCCAGAGCGTGGTCATGCAGCACAGTCCTTCCCCAGTACCATCAGTCCAGACATACATGGCTTGGACTTTCTCGCCCTGAGGCAGGGACATGCACATTTTCTTGATGCCTTTGTTCAAGTGGGAACTTGCTGAGGTGGCCATGGTAGATGCTGGTCTGGGAGGTGGGCTGGCAGTTGGCTGGACATGCCCTGAGAGTGAGGAAGAGAGCAGAGGAGATCCACAGTGGTGCTCAGATGTTCTGCTCTTCTCCCATTCTCTGCTCCCTCCCGGGATGCAGCCAGTTTCAGAAAGTAAATATGGAACTTGGTGGACCTTTCAGGTTGTTCCCCAAAGCCCTGTATTGCTAAGCCAAAAACCTAAGTCTGTGACTTGAACACTGCCACAAGTCAATGTACAGTAACTCTTAGAAATAAACAGCATGCATCAAGGAATGGGAGAGGTGAGGTCACTGTCTAGCAAAGTCCTGCCTTGTGGTGAAAGAGTCAAGGGTCGAGTGAAGAAGTTTATAAGATTATAAACATGTGTTTAGTTAAGAAGTTTATAGAATCATAAACACACACAGGATGCACACAAACAAGAACACAACACTGCGGATATCAGTACAGTTCAAAGAACCTGCTTAAAACATTTTTTTAGACCATAGCTTACTCTGTAGCCCAGGCTGGTTTGAACTTGTAGCAATCCTGCTTTAATCTCTTGATTGCTGGAATTACAGGTATAAGGTGCCACATTTGGCTAAAATAATTTTATAAAATAAAAGATGACAAATCTTCTGAAAAAGACTGACAAAATGGGAATGATAAGTTTAGTCAAAATATATATTCTATCATTCTCTTAAAGAAATGCAGAGAAAGACAGTCTACAGCAGGGTCTGGAGCTACAATTAAGTAGGCGCCAGGGTTGGGAACACTATGATTTCCTAAACTGAGGAGAGGCAACAATAAGGAGCATTTGAGACTCACCCTTGTGGACAGTATATGTAAGTTCCATTAACTACGAATGAGAGTAGGACTATAAAAGAATTCTTTTTTTGTTGTTGGTTTTTGTTTTTGTTTTTTGAGACAGGGTCTCCCTTTAGTCCCAGCTTGCTTGGAGCTCACTCTGTAGACCAGGCCAGCCTTAAACTCACAGAGATCCGCCTGCTTCTGCCACCCGAGTGCTAGGATGAAAGGCATGTGCCACCATGCCAAGACACGGGTGCACAAACTTGCATGCAGACAGTACATTCATGCACAAACATAAAAAAAAAAAAAAAAAGAATTCTTAAAGAAATTATTGTGGATCGGGGCTGGAGAGATGGCCTAGTGGTTAAAAGCGCCAACTGCTCTTGCAGAGGACCCGGGTTCAATCCCCACCACCCACATGGCGGCTGAGAACCGTCCGTAACTCCAATTCCAGGAGAACTCCAGTTCCAGGGGAATCTGACGCCCTCTTCTGACCTCCGTGGCATTGCACGACACGGGTGCATAACCTGCATGCAGACAGTACACTCATATACATAAATAAATTAATTAATTTAAAAAAATTATTGTGGATTAAAGAATATCAGGAATGGTATTTCCATATATATAATTATATATGTAATATATACTCATATTCATATATTATTTAATACAAAACAGCCTTGTAAACTTATTTTTACCCATATTCTAAAGAAAAAATTCCAGGCACAGAAATACTAAGTATCTTAGTGTCCAAAGTTAGAAAAGTAGCAAATGATGAATCTGGATTTTAAACTTAGATTTACTTCCATTCAAACACTATAATTTTTCCATTCATCTTCTGCCTACTTCTCATATAGAACTTGGCAGACTTGTGGTTGTGGACGATTCAAGAGAAAAGAAATCATAGAAAATAGCATGAAGACTAAAATTTGATGATGTAATTGTTAATAATTAAAAATCTTGCCTTTGGGAAATAGCTATTTACATCATTTCTCTCCATATCTGGGTTTTCATTTAGTCTGATAGATGTGTCCTATTAAACACTGCAGGCTTCCTGAAAGTGAAGGCAAGCTTCTTGTCAGTTCATAAGAATCAGAGCTTACAATTCTGGACTATTTCCACCAAGAATTAGTACTTACCACCTGACTAGACTGGTCCATACCTCTGATCTTAGAACTATAAAGGAGCAAAACAGGCTTAGCCAATCCACTCAAGTGCTCAAGTACAGAGTTAGTAGTATGGACCCGGGACCTGAGACATCTCAGTCAAATTCTAGCTTATGACCTTCCTGACTGGATAACACTATGTGTTTAACCACTACAAGATTGGTTTCCACATCTGAAAAATGAAATAGTAAAATATACCTCCCAAGGAGCCATGACAAAGATGAAAGGATATAACACATACAGAGGGCTCAGTGTAGTGAGCACTTTACAGATGCTCCATTTAGAACAAGTGAAAACAATGATGGGGGTGGTGGTGACACACCAAGGGGCAGGAGGTGAAGAGGGAGCCTAATTCAAAACCTGCGAGAGATACTCTGAATACCTAGGTATTCTGGTATGTATTGTCCAAAAGCTTGTTTGCAGCCTGCCAAGTGTTTCTACACCTAAAAGTTAATAAGCAAAGAAGTTAGTTCTTTCAAAAATAGAAGAAACAAACTTTAAGAAGGTGAAGCAGGTTACAACTGTTGTTTTTGCTTAGTTCCATTGCAGTTTTCTAGCTGATTCTGAGTAGTTGCTGTTGGTAGCCTGTGGTTGGTATAAGCCATGGTAGTTAATTTTTATCTGTCTTGCCCGATAAAGTTCATGTACATTTAAAAAACCTTCATTGTCAATGACTTAGAAAGTCACCTTTAAAGTAAACTAACCCATTTTTATCTAGTTACATCCCCATCCCTTGACTTCCAAGGAATTGTCCTAGTTCCATGAAGAAATGTAGCTATTTATAGAGTTTTCCCTCTCCTTATTTTTAAGAGTCCTGAAAATAATGAAGGTTTAAAATGTTTAGCAAATGAAAATTCCCAATTCCAGAAAAGCTGTGATGAAACAAGCCTAGCTGCTGATAGTACAGTGGTTGCTACATCCTTAATGAACACGACGTGGCATTGTGGAACAGCAAGGTTTGTTCATTCTCTGTGATTTGATTTGGAAATGACTCAACAGAAATCCAGTGCTACAAATACCACTGTTTTCAACTGATTTACAATGAAATAGTCAATGTTCTATGAAGTAGTTAGTAAATTATGATACGCAAATACAAAGACAATCTTATGAAAAAAAAAACTATAGACTAGAAAGAAGCACTGAAGATATTTGCTACAAGGTTAAGTACATTTTATTATCTTATTTATTATTTTTATATTATGTGCATAAGTGCATTGCCTGCATGAATATGTACCCGTGTCAGGCAATGCATGTGGAGGTCAGAAGAAGGCAATGAATTCCCTTGGCACTGGAGTTACAGACAGTTGTTAGCCACCATGCGGATGCTGAGAATCAATCCAGGGTCTTCTGTAAGAGCAGCCAGGGCTCTTAATGACTGAGCCATCTCTCCAGCCTCCAAATAACTTTTAATATATCAATTAAATACAACATACTATCTACACTATGGCTGGAATTTTATAAAGCACCATCTTTTCACTTAAGGTGTACATAGGAATCACCATCAGAGATTCTTAAAAAATCCAAATACCAAGGCTTCAACAAAAATCAGTGTAATCAGGAAATCGAGAATTGCCCTCCAGTACAGGTAGGATTGTAGAAAATTTAAACTTTTTCTTTCAGTTACTATAATGAGGTTACAATCTTAAAGTATCTCCATATATTTAAATGCTATTAAATCACATAACTATTAAAGTGTCATTTTAAATGAAATTTAAAATTACTGTATTTAATCCATGTTCTTAAAAATCACTATCACCTTGTTAAATACAATGCTTATTCGTAATTAACTCACAGGAATGAGATTCTTGAAAGAATTCCATGGAAATATAAGAGACGATAGAATACAAAGAGGTCGAATATTCCATGGGAGGTCAATGGCACCCTGTATCCAAATAACCGCCCTAACATTTTGACAGCTCTTCATCTTCCCCAAATCCTGGGCCTGGATCACACCTGAAGAAGCCCATAAATGCCACAAAGAAGCAATATTTCTCATTGTAGAATTTTTATTTCAACCAAACCTTGCTACCCCAAAGGTAAAAATATAAAAAAAATTTTCAAGAGCTGTGTGAAGAAATAAATCTGCTAAACAGCCAGAAACAAAATCATCAGAGCCTACACATTCACACACACTAAACAGGAATCATGAACCCAAATGAACCTATCTGCTGTTTTCGAGTAATGAATCTTGGTACTTTGTCTATGGGTGAAGCACACCCGTGTATTTTCTGTCATGTAAGTGCAAAGCCAGAGATCTACCGGCTGGACTCCTCCTCCCAGAAGCACACTGCTGGGGGGCAGGGAACTGCCCAACACCATGCCAGCTCCCATTGTCTCCATTTGCAGCACACTGATTAGTGGTTAAGTTTAGAACTCAATGCATATTTTTCTTCCCATCCCCTTCTTCCCATCCCCTCTCCTACCAATCTCACAATCAATGTTAATTTTGAAAGCATACTTTTGAGTTTCTAAAAGCATTTAGTATCAAACACAATGGAAAAGCAAACAAGGTCCTGAACCTCATCACACTTGGCTCATGTGGCTTTTCCCCAGACTTCTGACCAAAGGGCAAGGAGATTAATAAGTAATGCTAAAGTCAGAGACATATTAGACAGCCCCTGAATTCACAGCCAAAATCCACAGTGATTCCATCAAAGCAAACCTTAAAACAATTATTTTAGCATCAAGTTCCTTTAAGACAGATTATTCTTAATTTTTACTGGTTTATAATGATAAATAATGCCATAGAACAAATGACAATGAAACACAAATTTCCAGAAGCTGAATTTAAGTAAGCATTTGCTAACACTGCCATATGTGTACAAATAATGAGTATCAGAAAGTTTGTTGTATAATGTTTTCTTAGCAAAAAAAAAAAAAAAAAAAAAGGAAGAAAATATACTAGTAAGAAAACAGTTTAGCCTGGTCATGTTTGTTATAATAGTTATAACTGTTTGTAATTGTTAAATTTCTAAAAGTTAGAAATAGAAAAACAAAAACAAAGAAAAAAATCACAAAAATCAAAATAATACCTTTTTTGTATTTGAGTTGAACACCTGACATAGACCATAAAATCACTTTGTTATAAATCTTAGAGTTGTTTAGAGTATTAGTGTCTTAAGAGATCTTGAAGGCAATTAATACATATTACACTGTGATCATATGACAACTGTTAATTAGAAAAGGATTCTTGACAAACAGGTTGCTTTTGTTTTAATGAATTTAGCTAGTTGATTTAAAGTTCTCTTTAAAGATTGTTAATCATTTGACTTATAAATGTAGTTAAAAGGACCTAGTGGCTGCTGGTAAGTACAAATAAATAAGAAACACCTCTTTTCCAAAGGGTTAATCATTGGGTAAAATAATATTTACAAACTTTTGGATTCTTTTTACCTACCAATACATTTGTTATATAGTTTTGCTCTCTTGTTTGTTTATAATAGGGTCTTGCTAAGTAGCCCAGGATGGTCTCAAACTCAGTATACAGCCCAGGCTGGCCTCAAACTATTGATCCTTCTGCCTCATCCACCTGATAGTGCTGGGTTACAGCCAGGAGTCACCACAACTAGCTTTACAGTTATGTTTCATTCTGCATAATAGCCAAGCTCTTAGTCTAGAGTTAGGATGAAGCAGTTTATTTCTACTTACTACTTGTATGATCTTAGACAAATAACAAGAAAAATTCAGATTTATATAAACTCAATTTTATCATTTTAAAAATAAGCACAAAACTATACTATTCAAAGACCTACTTAATGTATAAATGGGACTGCCTCCATGAAAGATTGAGCAAAGTGGCTGCCACAAATATAACTTCACTTAAGAATAGCGTTGGGCCTTCAAGATGAGCCAGCAGATGAAGCCACTTGCCACCAAGCATGACAGCCTGAGTTTGATCACTGGGACTTAGATGAAGGAAGGAGAGAACCTACTCCCCTCAATTGTCCTTTGACCTTCATGAGTACACACACACACACACACACACACACACACACACGTTCATTTTTTTTTTTTTGTCTTTTTTGAGATAGGGGCTCCCTGTAGCTCCAGCTGTCCTGAAACTCACTATGTAGACCAGGCAGGCCTTGAACTCACAGAGATCCCCGGCCTCTGCTTCCTGAGTGCTGGGAATAAAGGTGTGTGCCACCATGCCTGGATCATTAATTTTTAAATTAGTGAAAAAGTGTTTCTTCAGCTAAACTTGGACATTTTGACATACTCCTGCCCACTGCCAAAAGCATCCAACCAAAGTTTTGATTTTTCACAGACAAGCTAACCATGTTTAAAAGTCAAGCTAACCATGTTTAAAAGGTCTTATTAAATCTCTAAAATTACTACTATAGTTGCTCAGTGATCTACCTACAAAGACTCTTGATGTTGAGGTAGGCCTAAAGAATCATGTAATGATAAGAAACTATGTTTTCTAAGTACATGTGTTTGAAGTAACTTTCAGCTGGCTTGGTTTTCCCAGTGGACACTCTCAATGAAGCTCATTTTGGAATGAGGTTCCATGGGAGGAAACTTGTCTTTGTTATTATATTTAGAAAATCACTCAACAATGAGAAAAGATGTAGGAGTTGTGATAAATGGGTTTATAACTCTCAACAGAGCACACCTAGATTTCCTCATCTAATTCACATTTCCCGCAATCAAAAAAAACAACTTCAAAGACATTTCTTTGCATTTAGCAACTTAGCTTCATTTTACTAGGTTCCTAGTAGAACTGCCCATGGCAATTTATAATTCATGTGTGTATCAACCATTAAATTAAAAATATATAATATCACTTTGAAAAGTAAAAATTTTATTAAGACTGGTTGCACAACTTCTACCAAAATTCTAAAAAAAAAAGAGACTTCTCACCAAGGCAGTAAATAATTAGTAAAAGGGAACTATACTAAAAAAATCTACAAATTAAAGCTTACGTTTCAGGCCAGAAGTACTGGTTGGTTCTCTTTTGCTTGTGCAGTTGTTGTTAATGCAAGAGGTGATGTTCCCATTTCCAATTAGACAGAGCACTGCTTCCGCTTACCCCAGCACCTGACCACTGGGAAGGCAATGACTATCCTTAATATTCCCTTTAGCCAGAACATAGTTTTACCTGGGGGGCGAATTACTCTTGGGAAACATGAGTGCCTGGCTAAGTGTGGCACATCATTGACAGAAATGATCAGAACCTGCGCTGTATTTTATTATGTTGAACAGGGGTTAAGAGAGGTGGCATGAGACAGTTATCCAAGCATGAGCTCTGGAGCAGAACCACCAGCTAAGTGGCTAATTGGTCATTTGGCTTTGAGTAAGTTGCATTCTTCTGTCTCAGTGTCTTCATGTGAAAACGTAATGATATGTATTTACTCATAGTGTAGTTTTATGATTAAATAAGCTTATGTATATATAACAGCGCCTGATGGATTAATATGCACTGCTAATAAACCATTTGTGAAATCACAGATTCTTTTCAGCTAAGTAGGAATCCTTCATTTTGGGGCTGCTTCAGAACAATTTTTGTTATTTACTTCAACCTAGAAATTAGTATTTCAAGATCTACAAGTGTTTATCTAATTTTCTCTTCCATGTAGTATAGACCCAGAATATTAAAATACGCTTCAATTTCCAACACTGAAAACCCACATTTCTACTGTACAGAAATAAATGTGGACATTCAGGTTTGAGAAGTGGACTTTTTAAGCCAAAGACAATGTGGAGATGGAGTAGAAACCTGATGAGCGGCACTTAGGTCCAGCTGCTTCAGGTCTGGCTTTCCCGCGCTGCGTTCATCATCGGGGATGTACTCACACTGCACAGGTGCCTGCTTCCAACACTGGCCATTCATACCCAGCAGCAAGGTTCTCTATCACCTAGCTACAGTGATAGTAACAGCAGCTTCTACTGATGAAGCAGGGAACTTAGGATGCCTTTCTGAGTTTGACTCCTATGTTGATAATATAAGAAGGACTCCTTAAGTACCTATTACAAAGCTTAGAAGTGGCAGAGCCAAGATTTGAACCCTGGAAACTGGCTGTCGCCTCACCACTCTGTTTCGTTAGTAATGGGCAGCGGATACTGCAGCGCTTCCCACCAGTCCTGTGGACAATCCGTCCTCCTTTTGAGCTACGGGAAGAAACTGTGGGACCAGGAGGACTCCTATTTTAATCAACTTCCTGGGAGGACAAGGGGAAAAGCTCTACGACATTGTTTCCGATTTGAAAGCTTATAAACATTTGGAGATGCAGGACAGTGGAAGCCAAAATAAATACATAACGGAGGAAGAACAAACTCTTACAATTATATTAAAAGTTTAGAGTTAAACATTCCTTCTTTTAAATATAAGGAAACAAGAAGTTTCAAAGTCAACTTCTGTTGGCTCATTTTGCGTCGTTTACATGGATAGAAATTACAATAAGAAAATATAAACTTTTGATTTTCTTTCCAGGTACATCAGTCAAACAATGTCTTGGTTTTCAGAGAACTATGGAAAGAACCAATCCGGATCACATCTTGTAATGAATTTTACATAAACCACTATGAATGATCACGGAGTTAGCATGTGAGGGCTGAATGAGTCAGATCAGGAGGCTCAGAGCTGCTTCCTAATGTTTACAGAATACGAAAGGGTTCAAAAGCTACAGGCCTTGTTGTTTGAAAGGGTCACAGTTTGTCAATATATGAAAGAACAGATCTAAGTTTAAAAATAGAACTCCCATTTTTCTGCCTACCCTCCTTTTCTAAAGAACTTTACTTAAAAATAGAGCCCCACTGATTTTCTAGTACTACTTTTCTTTTTTAAATTTTTTATTNTTATATACTATTATCTTATTTATATTATATTCATATTTATTATATTATATAAGAATAATGTTACAACTATTTATTACAAGCATAGTGGGTTAGGGATTGAAAAGGGTTACTACCTGAAATACAAAACTTGTCAGCCCATGAAAAGGAAACAGCCAGAATTCGCAATAACCAGGAATACACCAAGTCCAACTAGACTAGTGTCCAGAGAGAACGTCAGGTATGTGGCTACAGTTAGCATCGCTATACAACTTCGCGCTAGACATGCCCAACTGTGCCCCTTTTCTATGCCAAGGGAACAATCTGCGGAAAGATGGGGGGGTGGTAGAAGATGCTAATAAAGGCGTGCCGATTGGGGTGAACGGGTGAACACTACAGCGATGTAGTCTCTGGACTAGTCTGCATTTGATCAACTTGATTGAAACAAACAACCTGTCACGTGGGTGATCCACATAGCAATGGGTGGGCACTGTGGTGGGGGTTTGGGCCACAAGTTTGCTTATAATAGATTGGTTTGCACGAAAGAGCATGGCTTATACTGCTATGATGCCATTTATCAACTTATAGACTAAAAACCATGGAAAAAAATAAATCCTGAAACGATGCAACCCCGGGACCAGTTATTATGGCAGAAACGATAAGCATGATCTGGTGATGGGGTGGAGCGGGTGGGGGGGAGGGAAAGGGAGTAACGCTAAAATATGCCTTGATCTGATTGGAATTGATGTATCATTATGGCACAAATACGTTACTGATAAATCAAAAAACTTAAAGAAAATAAAATAAATAAAAAAAAATGTGGAGGAATGTTATGGGTTTACAAAGAACTAGTTTAACGATCCTTTAAAAACCGGGTCTTGCGGACAGTAAAGATTTGCCTTTGTGCTGTAACGGCAATATAGAATGTCTCAACGATCATACAGCAAACCCATAGAAATTTGAAGTAGACCGCTGTCAGTAACGGTGTAGTAGAGAATCCGTCTTGAATTATGCTCTTATTTTCACGCCTAGGACTGAGCCTGATTTCTACATACATTCATATTATTTAAAAGGATATTTTTTCAAAAAAAAAAAACAAAATAAACATACAGGAGCAC
Organism: Rhizomys pruinosus; assembly: GCA_009823505.1. NCBI lineage: Eukaryota > Metazoa > Chordata > Mammalia > Rodentia > Spalacidae > Rhizomys > Rhizomys pruinosus. Next base: position 959,212 of record VZQC01004202.1, read on the forward strand.
AGCTTGCTTCTAAACATAACCTTTAATCAGAGTTTACCAATTGATTACTTAGCCTGGTGGTGAGGTTTCTATAGAAGGAACGATTAGATAGGATAGGATAGATAGGGGATAGGAGGCATAAGATGAATAATGGATAGAGATGTGAAGTATGATGTATACATGATTAGTGCTAGTCATCCATTCCTACTTGACAAATTGTACTTAAGTGTCACATTTCAAACAATGAATATTTATTGTTTCATAGAATTTCAGAGACAGACAAATGTCCATGAAAGGCTTGGTGGGATGGTTTTGGCTTAGACTGCTTCATGAGGTTGTGGTTCTTCCAGTGTGGACGTATACTTAAATGCTTGATTATGCCACAGATTACAAGGTGGTTTACTTCTGTGATCATTAGTCCACAGGCTCTGATCCATTCTGGGGTCTGCTGTCAACAAGCCTCAGGTGCTTTCCCTTTTTGCGCTTTTAAGACATAATAGTGACCATGCTGTCCCAAAAGTTGAATGCTAAGTAAGTCAGAATGATTATGAGGGCTGGAAAGCTATACTTTTTTGGAGTCTTCAAGCCAGCATATAACCCTTCTTCCTAATTCTATCGACGGACAGACAGAAATAGACGGTCACTGTTAAGAGAAGTGAATCAGAAGTAATACCAGGAAGTAGGGCAATTGAGGCCATTTAAAGGAATGGCTGGTTGTGATGTGACTATGTCTTGAAGCTAAACGAAGTAGCTGGAGAAACCTATTTAGCCAAGACGTCTACTCTTGATGGTATTAACGCCCATGAAAGACCCATCCCTAGGAGGGATCTGTGTTCGGCTTATAGCAGTTAGGCCTGATTACTAATAATCTGTACAAAAATTAAATTAATATTCTCAAAAGCACGTATTTGTTTAACACTTTGCTACCAGCAGATAAAAATAATCTTGTATTTCATTTGAATGAATGCTCTAGTATTGGAAAAAGGGTTGTTAAACTGGTACATCTCATTCCTTTTGTCGTCTGCGTATTCACTGCTTATTACACTTTCTTTTTTTAGTATATATTTGATAGCTCACTGGTAAGAGAACCACCTTTATTGGTTGAATATTCAAACATCAAAAAATCTGCAGCTATTATTCACTCACAAGAATTACTCATAAGAAATAAAGTATAGTGACATAAACCTGTAATCGCAATGCAGTATGGGAAAGGCTGAGGCAGGAATGCTTAAATTTCTGACGGGTCAGCCTATGTATGCGGCTACAGTAGTGGACCGCCTGTTTCCTCAAAGAAAGCCCACCAATCAATTTACTCATGTAGAAGATTAGTAAATAAAGTTTGGTTACATTAAATAATCAATTCATATCTATTTTACTGAAGTTTCCTATAAGTTTGCAGAAGTTGTTAGCAATACCTTAGAGTCGCGAAAGGCAGGTTTGGAACGAGATATGCTATTGTTTAGTGGGTTGTTAGTTTCAATGGTGTTTCATACTTTGTTAATAGATTTTAATCATATCCATTCCTATGCATACTAACATTATGTTGAAAATTTATGGCTAGCTTAAGAACGCGCTAGTGTGTGTGAGGAGATGTGGACAAGGGGAGATTTGGTATTGTAAAGTTTTAAATGCCCACCCTACACATTCTCAACAGTACTTTTTTATAAGTAGATCATTATTTTGAAGAAGCTAAAATTAATGACCGCCTTTAGAGCAACGTCTATATAGTTTAAGTTGAAAAATATTAATAAGATGTTCTCTACGTTAACAAGTAATGGGAGTAATGTGGATAATTTTGCCATACGCCCAAATATAAACAATAGCAACTAAATTGAGCACAGCATGAGAAAAACTCTGGCAGTAAACTCCCTGTCCCCCACCCTCTGGCACATGATGTTCTCAAAGGAGAGCAGAAAGCTCTAAAGCTTCAGTCTTGGCAAAGCTTTCCATCATTCTCAAGCCTCTATCAAACTCCTAGAACTGTAGTAAACATAATTCTGTTTCCATTCTTACACCCACTGGCCCTCCTTTCTTGTCATTTCTGTATCCTGTTATAAAATATGAGGACTGCTGTACAGTTTGATGTTATTTTAACTACACCCCAAGCCAGAGCAACACGTAGAGTGAGCGTCCACTTAGTAAGCTGTGAAGTAGTGTCTTAGGAGTAGAGGAGCTGAATGTATCTGCTAGTTGACAATTCTGGGATCATTAATAGCTTTGGGCTATTTTGTTAGGAGTGCAGCTATTACGGAAGTTCTCTTCACATGTTCTGTTGGCTTCCCTGCCTCTAGTGGGTTTTCTGAGTTTGACTGGAAGAGGTTCACTCATTCGTGGCATGGCAGTTGCAGAGCTCAGAACACCAGACTGTCTATGAATGGGTAGGGAAGCTGATTTATTCTTTTTCTAAACTTCTTTAAGGTCAATTTTGATCAAATGGAAAACTGTCAATATTAAGGAATACTACCTTATTTTTTACTAATTTGGTTTAAAGCAAATATTTTGTTTTCTTTTTTTCCTTCTAAAGAGGCAGAATGGGAGAGATGGGGATAGAAGCAGCAGGGTTGGATAAGCACAAGAGGGGTCTTCCAAACCCAGAAAAGGCTTTGAGCATCCCCTCCCTGCACTGGCCTTGGCTAGGGCGCAGGCAGCACAGTATCACTTTTGAAAGCAGGTGCATGGCTTTAATATACCAGTGTTAATTATTCAAATAATTGGCTGAACAACTATATTTTAATTTTTCTAATATTGACGCAGACAAATGTGTTCTGGCAGGAGTAATCTAAAAAAGCAGATTTCTATTCTCTGGGGGCAAATACCTCCATTCAAGGCAGATACAGATGGGTAAATATATACCCCTGAGATGCTGGAGGTATTGACAAGTATCATAATTGTCATTTGGAGAGTAACTGGAGAAGTACAGGGTCAGAGGCATTGCTGTGGAGGTGGCATGTGAGCTGAGAAGAAACACAAAGACCTGGGGTAAAAAACATTCCACAGATAGAAGAGCAAGAAAACAAAGGTCAAGAGCAGCCAAAATGCAAGAAGCTGCAAGGAAAACAGGGAGGAGCTGTGCTGGATGGAGCTTAGTGAATAAGATGGGGGCTGAGAACATGTGCTCAGGAGGTCAGCATGGGGCCTTAGGATAGCATGACACATTTTTTCCTCTGTTTTGAAATTCATAGAATATCTACAGAGGAATAGCGGGTAAGAATGGCATTATATAAAGAATCATTCAACTTGGGTACTGTGTTGTAACAGGACTTTCACAGGCAAGGTTCATATACAAGAGGGTTTATAAACAAAGCAATTTGGAAATACGCATGGCTTTTTCCATGTACGACGTTTTTATGCTGGTTTTTTTGTCATGAATATGAAGTAGCGTGGTTCTGTGCAGGCATGTCAGACATCAATGGCACAGTTTCACATGTGCAAGATTCCAGTGGCCTGCAAGTTTCTGTTACTGGCTTAGGTTTTCCAAAGCACCAAATTTGCTCTTACAATCTTTTTAACTCCCCCCTGGCAGTGGTCCCTAGGCTTTCCATGCTTGGGTGAGGCGTTAATGTACGAGTACCTAGCTAGGGAATAGCGCTTATTTCTCTAAAACTTACTTGTGGCTGGAGGAAGCTTCTTTCATCGGTGAGAGTTGAGGGATGTGTTCGTATTCTCTCTGCCCTGTTTGGATATGTTTCCAATAGCATTAGTGTAGAGTTCACTGTAAGATGTGTCGACCTGAGGCAGGGCTCTCTCAGACATATTTCTCCTGTGTGTGACCAGGTTGTAGAACCTCTGGTAGACAGGGTTTCAACTTCCTTATTTATGTGTTTCATTCCAATGATCTAAATAAGACTTTCATTAGATAATGAAGTGTTATAAGAAAACTAATATTCCAGTGTGAAGTTAAAGATGTAAGCAACCAAGTAATTCAGCAATTAAAAAGTAGACTTGTCATCTTCGTGCTGGCACTGAGAGTACTGTTATCCATTGTTCCATCTCCCTAGTCCTAGAAGTGTTCCATCTTAAACAAAACTGAATTCACAGTATTATTAAGCTAGCACAAAGTTTAGCGCTCTGCATGTTTAGGTGGATAATTAGAATTATAGGAGAAATGAAATTTAATTTAATTTAGTCCAGACAAATGAAATGAACTTGTTGAAGTAAATTTGGGAGTTTGAGAAGTAAACTTGGGAAGATATAAACATATTTGATACTGACATAGAAATCAGAAGATTTGGAATTTACACTCATGAGTTCACTTTGGTAGTACTCATTTCAGCAGGTATAAAATTTGAAGTATGTAGTGTTAAATATTTGAAATATAAAATGTAGATATAGATATGTGTGTATACATGCACACATATTCTAGAACTAAAATAAATATATGACTACAAGTTATACTGTATAGCTTATCAATATTGATTAATTACTGTAACAGCTTAAGCCGGTATGAGTCGCAAGCCCTAGTGAGCACTTCAATTCAATGAAATGATGGCTCAAGTCATCCCCAAACCCCCAAAATTGAATAAAGCGATTCTTTTTTTATGTGACACAAAAATCAATTGAACGTTTTGTATTCTGTTGTTCAACGTGAAAATAGAGTTTATATCTGTACATTCAGACCTTTTTGGAGTGCTATTTTGTGTATAAAGCCTTCTTGAGCTTTTTGTTGTTGTTTTAAAATAGGAGGTATGGCTGGGGTGTGGTGGTGCATGCCCTTTAATTCCAGAACCAGGCTGAGGTAGGACTGGGTGATGCTGTGTCCTGGAACAAAGTACTCTCGGCTGTGTGAGTTCAAGGCCAAGCCCTGTCTATGCTGCTGGTCTGACAATCGTAGTGAGTTCAAAAGACAGAGGGGCTATGGGCAGACACTGTCTCAAAAAGCAAAAATATAAAATAATAAAATAAAATAAATAGGAAGGTTAGAAGAAAATCGCTCCTGTTCAATGTTGCTTTATAGTATTTGTTGATGGGGCATCATATTCATGTAGCCCAACACCATAAAATATGGGAACAGTAACAAACTATGTTTTTCCAAACCACATAACAGCAGCAGAGGATCAGGTTGAAGGATCTCATGCTCTGCCCACGCAGCCCTGTTGACCTTAACCTGACACTTTTAGGTTTGATTGTCTTTAACCAGTTCTCTCCAGGCTGAGCAGAATATTAAAAGTAAGATACAGATATTTAACTGAACAAAATTATTTTATGTGTCCCCTAAGAAACATTCTCCTTTTGTTTTACTCGTGTGTAATATTAATTTTGAGAGTATTTAAAGTATCCTTCTCTGTTTGGCACATTTACATGTACCAATCCTTGAAATCACTGAAGAATCATGACACGTTTGTGTACTTTTTTGTTGCCTTGTTTGCATAGCTCATGCTGAAGACCTTTTGAACCCAAGGAGAAAATAGTGGATATAACTTTTTGTCCAGTTGCCTTCATAACTGCTTAGATCTAGAAGTAGAAGATCCTAGTAATTCAATCACTTATTTTTGGTCAAACCATTGTCTGAAATGATATTTCATCTTAGTAACTACATTTTGAACTATTGGCCAAAATGGCTTTTACAGTTTGATAGACAGGTTTCAGGACCTAATTTCCTTAGTTAACCCAAGTTATTGTCTGCCCTTCACTTTCACAACAAATGCAAGCACTGGGAGTTTTTATATGGAAGAGATTGTTAAATATGGAAGTTTTTTTTTTTTTTTGTTTTGTTTTGTTTTTTTTGGTCTTTTTGAGACAGGGGTTCTTACCTAGATAGCCCCAGCTCGCCCTGATAGAACTACGCCGCTCTGATACCAGACGACGGCATGGCCGCTCTCGAACTCCAAAGATTCCGCTGCCTTCTGCTTCCCAAGTGCTAGGAATTAAAGGCAGTGCACCCACGAGAGCTACTATTGAACGTGGCGACGCGGCTTATATGGAAGTCTCTTATTATGGACGTATCTCAGCCTATTGTGTTTGTATTTTACAACATGCCTAATTTCAAACATGGTTGAGTAAGTTTCAGTGCTGGAATCTGGCTGAAGGTAACAGTAAGAAGAGCTGAGAACAGTATTACTGATACATCTTATGAAATCAGTATGGTAAGAGATCCAAAGCATTTTCTTGTTCTGCTTGCCTCTTTTTTTGTGTGGGGTAACAGACATTGAAGCTCCACTGCCACCACACCATATCGAAATCAAAGAGATAAAGCTTAATTTCCTGAACAACCTGTTTATTAAAGTTATTTTTAAAAAAGTTTTAGAATAGTTTCATGGCCATGCATTTTGTTTATAATTAAATTAAATGAATCAGTTGAATTTATTGGCTGCTCGATTTTAGTAGAAATCATCGGGGGTAGACTAGCGGGTGAATCACACCTGGAATGCGTACACCCTCTCCAGGCCTGCCCAGCTAAGCTCCCGTTAGCCGCTAGGACAGCACTTTACTCCTTCGTCTAGGGACGTCATTGCCATGATAAAGTTATTCTCAGGGAACAGATCATTCTACAGGCCTCTCTGGGGTTTTGTTTGCTGCCTTACCTGGTCCTTAACAGGTAAACATCTCCTCCCTGGCCAAAAGCAACAGAAACTTGGTGGAAAAACTTGGCTGAAGCTGTGAACGTGTGACTCGGCATCATTCTGTGTTGGAGCCCGGAGGCCAGCTGACCCTGGGTCTAACTTTAGAAAGTGCAATCGCCTCTCTCTGACAGAATCTCGCCACTGTCATAGCACCTGCGCCTTGTCTCAAAACTGCGCTCGTGGTACTTTTTCACTTGTGATCCTCACCCTCCTCTATTCTTTACTTTGTAACTCTAACCCGACTGCGACGTGTGTGTCATCCCAGACGCGCTTCTTCGCCTTTTTCCTTCTTTCATTTGAACAGATTTTCCGTTTTTCTTGAGGCCTTGCTTGCCAACGTGCTATTTAACTTCTAGACTGTCTGCTCTTTCCATCGCAGTCTGTTCTGCTTCAGCTGACCTCTTTGCAGTAATAGCCAGTGCTTCCCACCAAAGCCGAGCAGCGTTCTGGTGTGCTAACATTCCTTTCCCACCTAGGGGTCCTGCTCTCCACTGCGCTGACTCTGCTCTAGTCACTTGGGAGAAAGAACCCCAAATATATATTTTTCCTGACTGCTCCCACTGGTTTCTTTATATAGTCTCTTTCAAACTACAAATGTCTCATACAATATAAGATAAAGTATTTCCTTTACTGTTTAAGGCTGTAATTTTAACTGAACCTCCACAGCCATTAGACCCTAGTTTAAACATGCTCCTGGTCCTGGTTAGTCTGTACGTGTTTTTAGATGGTAATACAATAGGAATAAATTTAACTAGCAGCCAACAAACAATTTTCTGACCATCTTTTATTGAGCCATATAAAGATCTAGTAATTTTTTTTTTTTTTTTCGGGTCGATTATAACATTACGTATCTGATGAAGTAACAGGCATTGTTTGTATGATGATTAGCAGTAAGATGGAGGCGTTCGTAGATCGGTGATAAGCGAGTATGACTGTACTGCCTGGCGCATCGTGTTGCGAATGTGATCCGATGAAGGATCTCGAGGCAAGCGTTCGCTGAGGTAAGCCCCATATCTTCCAGAAGTTGGATTCGGTATACAGCGTGATCTACTGGACCGTGGCGAATGTAACCCACGCAGAGTGTAGGGCTGCCAGAGTTCATATGTAACTACTGGTATTTCTTTATTCTATTTAATAAATTTATAATTATTTTTTTATTTAGTGTGTATGAGTGATAACCCGTTTCACGTGCCAAACAGAGGCAGAAGAGGGCATTGGATCATCTGGAACTGCAGTTAAACATAGTTCTTAGCCACCACGTGGGTCGCTTTAGGAATATTGAAACCTGGGTCCACTACTGTCGCAATAAGGAGGCACAGGGGACTGCACTGGTGACTACTTACATAGAGACTCTCCATAATCGAGCCAAAGACTATGTCATTTCTTAATATAGACTCAATCTTCTGGAAGAATAGTGTTTGTATGGGTTTATATATCAAAACAAGTAAATGCTTATCTTGTTCCCTGAAGCAAAGTTGCCCTTGGAAATCCTTTACATTTTGTTTGCACCTTACAGACCTTGTTTGTAAATGCAGTTTTGTGACATGTCTCTTCAAATCAGGCTCTGTCATTGTTCCTAGTTTAGTAAGTTTTTTTCTTATGGTATCTTGCCCAAGGCCAAAAATCATTGTCCATCCACTTTCGATCTTATGTGGTTTAATATGGGCAAAAACATTAGCTCTAGGGATTTTTTACACAAAACTTGTAAATAGTCATAAATGTGGGCAATTTCATGGCCTTTGGATTTATCTTTGTGCTTTTGCTTGGTTAGGAAGGTGTCTAGTGTCTAACCTCAGTCCATTGTGTGGTATGGTAGTCCCAATCCCATGTAACTGATGTTGCCGTTTTGTCGCTGTATGATAACATATTTCTCTCCGAAGAGAGCCCTTCGCTTAGGAATAATTGAGTTGAATTATCATTGAGAACTATTTTGGTTAGGACTATGTACATAATTCAAAACAATTCTGTGATTGCTGTGCAATTTTAGAGTGAATAGCTACTTGTAATTAGTTGGAATTTTTTTTAATTAGTCTTAAGACTTTTCTATACTATACTATGAGTGTGATACACACATATTATGTATGTACATATATAAATATAGCTATCTGATCACTTATGAAGGATAAGGCAGTCGGGCTTGGGAAAATACTCACACTAAGAGCACAATACTTGCTCTTTCAGAATACCTAGGTTTGATTCCTGGCCATCCAGGTAGGGAAGCCTCAAAACCCCTGAGCTCAGCCGGGATCAACACTCTCTGGACTCTGAGTGGGGGGGGGGGTGCAGGAAACTGCATGCACTGTTACACACTAACTTCCTAACACAAACACAGACACAAAAAATATCTTACTGAGCTAAAACAAAGCTCAATACTTTGCTGTATCATTGGTGTTCAACTGATGTTTGTTTTCTTATAAAAAAAATCTACTATCTAACGATCTCATGGATTAAACATAACTCTATGACCTACTTGAGAAACATTGACAGTTCATATAATGGGTAGCTTTTTTTGAAAGTACATGCCTTGTTATACATGCTAGAGAAAGCTCTGAAAAGAATACTACAGGGTCTTCGTTACTGTTTATGGCATGGTGCGTGAGGTGTATGTGAACAGTATCTGTGCCCTTATCTGCCTCTGACTTAGACTCCGTTGCTTGTTCATGCTAACAAGTGCTTTAATTGTGGTAATATTCTGGTGCATTGTAACACAGGAAATCTGTTGTCTGCTTTTTTTCCCTACCATGGATACTTTCTGTTGGTTGTCCCACAATATGTAGTATTGGAAGGCAATATTTATGCCTTCACATGACTGCACTCACCGGGTCTTCTTGCTTCTGTTGTATTGTCCAAGAATAGCAAATGCAGGGATTAATTCTAACATGCCTTTTTTATGGTGCTATTTTTATCCTATCATCAGATAGTCATCTGTTTCTATTATTCCCGAATAGAAATTTCCATAATTCAATTAAGTAGCAAATTCCCTTGGCTTAAAGGGGGACATGTGATCAAACAGAACATGGCCAGGTCTGCTCTGTATGAAATAACAGTTAACTGAGATTTTACTTGTGAGACCACAGGATTAAGGCAGCTATGGGAAAGGAAGGGCAGACGAGTCGGAAGGATTAATGTTATGAAGAGAGCAGAGCTGACAGGAAGGTCTTGCTTGTGACTGGTTTCTGTTTGATTCTAAACATGGTAAGTCATAAGTCATTTATAAAATTTTGGCTGCTGGGCAGAAGGTTGACTGCAAATAAACAGAGGTCTCTTGGGATCCTGGAATCAGAGCGAAGAGGTAAGAGGCATTAAATGGGTCCAGGTAAAAGGCATTGATGGTTTGAACCAAGGTATTCATAGTGAGGACAAGAGGTTTCAGGTGTGTGATGTATTCTGAAGGCAAAGCTGACAGCACTTGCTGCCATATTAGATGTCTCTGAGTTAGTGGAAAATCAGTCAAGAGAGAGTCAGGGCTTGAATTTTCAGACATTGGCTCTTTGATTCTTCCCCTCCATATGTAAATTATCAAGTTATTTCTCCTTTAAGAACTCGAGTTTTCGCATTCCTCCAGCATCTGTGCTTCTCAATATTCTCTGTCCCCTCCCCTCTCCCTCCCTCCCTTCTCTCCTTTTATTACTACTCACTACTAGAAAGCTTACAAGATTATACTGTTTCGGAACTTTCTACCAGATTTTGAAATCCTTGTTCTTTCACTGCACAAAGACCAGACAATTTCCACATAGTTTATTCAGTTGGAGGGAAGGACTATAACTATTCTGTCCACAGCCCAATTAAACATGTTGCCTCCTTGGTAGTGTACTCAGTGTTGGTTGGCCCCAAATGTAGTCATATGTTTGCTCTGCAAGTCTTTAAAGTCCTTTATTTTTATTCTTATGTAATATGAGTGTATGCTGCAGCATCAGGTGCACCCAGGGCATCAATGCCTTGGAGGTCAGGAGAGGGCTTTGGATTTCCCTAAACTGGAGTTATTGAACGAGTTGGTGCTAGGAATCAAACCACGTCTTCTGCAAGAGCAGCCAGTGGTCTTAATTGCTAGCCATCTCTCCAGGCTTGTTGCAAGTCTTAATTTTATGTTTCAACTTGTATAGTATTCGCCTTTGATATTTATCACCTGGAGGTCAATTGCTGCCTTTCTTGTATAATTAGGGTCTAAATAAGTATTTTAAAGTGACGCTAATATTTTGATTCCATAGTAGTAACTGTTTGATAGGAATTTTAATCATATTTTTGCTAGGAACCTGGCTCTTTTCATTTCACATTTAAAGGAATGATATGGTATCATTCAGAACACCTGGGCTTTTCACAAGAAAACAGTCTGCTTTCACTTGAAATTCAGGTCCTGGGCTCTTGATCACACTAGCTTCACCAAGTTCTCCATGATGATATTCTACCCTTGTCTTTCTGCCACAAGAATTACGTGTTTTTTAATGCTGGAAAGCTGTTTGTATGTTAGAAACTATGTTGAACAGGATGGAAAAATCTGTTATTTTAAGAAAAAACTGACATTCTACTGAAGTAATATATCTAGAATTTTCATTTAGTTGATTTCGTATTGTTTTTTCCCTAAAGCATTTTATGCAACAAATTAATTCTTGATATCAACAATGGACTTTTATAAACCGGAATGAATTTATTTTTTGGTGGATTCTAGATTAACAAGTAGAATGGAAAAAAATCCTATTAGATCATAAGAGACTGATCCCTTCACCAACTCAGGATTATGTGCTACAGTATATTTCCTAATCTTTGTTCTTTTTAATAATGTTCTTCCTGTGTTCATTTGGAAGACATTACTCCAGAATATTTCCATGAAATTATATCATGTATTTATTTAGATGGAGATAAAGCCTTAATGTTTGTTTTATAATACACAGCAATGTTTATTTAATGTGAACATGTTTATTTCTTTAAAGTAGGACAATAATACTAATCCTTTCCACAAGTTTAAATCATAACTGTTTTCTTTTACTTGAACAACTTTATTGTTTTTGATAGTGGTATTTTGTTTTGGAAATGCTATGAATTGTTGTATACTTATGGAAGATTTAAATGTTCCTAAATAGTGGGTTACAGATTTGGGTTTCCATTGTTTTATGTCAGAAAAGCAGGAATGAAACACTCATAATCAAGACATGAAAATTGAATAATAAAATAAGTAATTCATGTTCTCCAAGATTCTGTACATTTATACTTAGAGCAGCTAAGTGGCCCAACAGGTAAATTCTACCTGTGGGCCACGATTCCTAGAAGAAGGTGAAGATGGGCTTAGTTGTCAACCTTTTCAAAGTTAAGACACTTCTGTAAACTATAGCAAGGAAACAGTCCGACTTATGTGTTGCCAATACTTTCAATGATTTTATTGACAATATTCTTGTATTAAACTTATGGTATGTATATTTTACTTATTGTCAGCCTGAAAGTCAGGTGACTATAAACAAAATAGCTAACTTTCAAAGCAAATGAATAAACTCTAATATGCTGCATTTGGATTTATGTATTTTCCTAGTAACTGTCTAAAATTAGCAATTATTTTAAAATTAATACTTCATTTTTTCATCTTGGAACACAGGGTAGTCTATAGTTTGCCTATCTAAAGAATGGCATGGTGCATCGGTCTTCAAGATGGAAGTCAAGCTTTTTAAAATTTATTTATTTTTGTATGTGTATGAATGTTATGCTGCATGTAGGTCTGTGCACCGTGGTGTGCAATGCCGCAGAGATCAAAAGAGGGCGTGGATATCCTCTGGAACTGGGAGTTCTCCTGAGAATTGGAGTTTTAGGCAGTTCTCAGCCCGCCATGTGGGTGCTGGGGATCGACAAGGGTCGTCTTGCAAGAGCGTCGGCGCCTAATGGCTAGGTCCATCTCTCCAGCCCCGAACTCTAAGCTTTTTAACACTATATGTGCTTTGCCGTCAAGCCACCTTTCTATCTTACCTTTCCTTTTCTTACTCTTACTCTTGGCCCAGCCTCACACTCAATGGGTTTAGAGATCATTTCCCTTCTCTTCTGGAAGCTTGGTCCCCAGTTGGAAGTGTCAAGGTGGTAGAATTTTTAAGAGACTGAATCTGGTGGGCTTCACTTAGCCCACTAGATGTTGGTTAGATGGGGGCTCTGTCATCATAAAAGGATTGTTTGGTTCTGTAACTCATTAATAAAGTGCTTGTTGAGAATGTGCAAGGCCTGGGGTGGGATCCCCAGTACCAAAAAAGATTAATGCTTTCTTGTTGAAGTGGGTCAGATCTCATGGAACTGGATCTGTTTCTGTAAGACTGTGTTGTTATAGTGAGGCTGACACCTCTCCTGAATATCTTTTCTGCATATACCTGTCATTAGTTGTGCATGTGTTCTTGCCATTAAGAAAACAGATCCTGGACCTTTAGAGCTATAAGCTAAACAAATTTATTTTCTTCAGAAATTGTCCAGCCTCAGGTATTTTGTTACAACAGCAAGAAAACAGGGCTAAGACAGTGGTCCACCTCAAATGTGGGTAACCTTTCTGAACTTCATTAGGTAGATCTAGGGTTTTTTTTAAACAGAGAAATTATAGTTTTGGCGCTTACCTTTATATGTTATCTCTTGATTTTAGTATCGTACCACAAATGTCTGCTAGTGGGTGTAGTATAGGCTATTATAAGTGTTCATGGAATTTGTATAAATTAATAAATGGATTGTTGTGGTAATCCACCTGTGGATAGGTGGTAATTCATGTTGTAACAACTACTGTCTTATTCTGATTCTTCATATCCTACACAAGTGAAGAAATCTGTTCCTATTAAATTTTGGTCAAAAGCCTTTTTTATTCACTATTTGAACTCAAGAGTAGAATTTGATTATAATAATCTAATATACATTTACTGGTCTCACAAAATATATGAAATATTGCAGATATATTGTGCATTTGTCTAGAGAGTGATGTGCTGTTCAAGGGACTCTCAGAAACATTTAAGAAGCATGAATTCATAGTTTACTTTTCTAGTGATAACAACCTGAGGAAATAGACACATGAAATGGTTTTTAAAAATTAAAGTAAATGGCTTAATAAATTAGAAGGCGGGCCAGGCGTGGTGGTGCATACCTGTAATCCCACCACTCAAGAAGTAGCAGAGGAAGGTAGATCTCTGAGTTCAAGGCAGCCTGGTCTACAGAGTGAACTCCAGGACAGCTGGGAATAAGAGACCCTGTCTCAAAAAGACCAATAAATACATAAATAAATAAATAATAAATAGTAAATAAAATTAAGGCTAGGGATAGATAAGAACTGACTGCCTGCAGAGGATTCAGGTTCGTTTCCCAGCACCATGGCAGCTAAGAAACATGGTGGCACGTGCCTTTAATCCGAGCACTTGGGAGTCAGAGGCAGGCAGATTCTGAGTTCAAGGCAACCTGGTTTACATAGAGTGAGCTCCAGCCAACTGGGGGACTAAAGGGAGACCCTGTCTCAAAAAAAAAAAAAAAAGGCTTAGGGGATAAAATAACCACTACAGAAATTCAGAGACTGATAAAGTAAGACTAGGGAAGGGGGGAAGATTCGATTGTGATTTTAATAATGACAGTAGAATAGGGTATCCCAATGGGAGGGGTGCCCGGAGAGGTACAAAGCTGCTCGGAGTCCGTTTCTTCAGATGAGGAATACTTCCTTGGCTCCCACCTTGTCACTTTAACCTTTCCTCCAAACCTCCATCTGTTGCTGTTTGCACAGGGTTCACACTCGCCGAGTTGGCTGGGAAAGGGTCCGTAAACTGTAAGACATTCCTGACTCTTACAGAAAATGCTGCAGTATGAATTGCGTTTGTAGCTTAGACCTCACTCTGTTCCTTGTCCCTTCCCTACACCCGAGGCTAAAGTGGATCTCGCGATTCCTGACTCCTTGGCCTTTTGACCGTTCCCGAAGCATTTCCACTGTGCTTTGGCCCTGCCTGCGTGACTTCTCTGCCTTTGATGTTTGAATGCCCAGGATCTATATGTTTTTCTTTCTGCCTGGCTGAGGTTCCCAGGTTGCTGGTCTCACTCCTGATACTTGGCTTGTCTGTGTGGTGGATTACTTTTGTAGCTAATGCTGATCAAGTGCTCTCCTCACTTAAAGGACATTGTGCTCTCAATCTTCTGCCCAGCTACTTGTCCTGCCAGAATAACTAGTCTGCTTGCTGTAGAGGATTCATTTGTGGGAATAGTGAAAGCAATTTTTTAAGAATTACTAAAAAGAAAAAAAAGAAATGTACAGTAGACTGTGAAAAGAGCTTCAGGACTGGTTGAAGTTTTTATATTTTTCCACCTTTATTTTTTTTACTCAAAAAATTATTTTTTTCCTCAAAATGAGGGATTTGGACCACACATTAAACAGGATGATTCATAGGGGTTTGGATCTTTCCATTTCTTAATGAGTATAGTTATTGATTAATGCATTCAGTTTTTTTCAGAAAAATAAATATGCTCATTAAAAATACAAAGGAAGCAGAAGTATATTTAAAATAGAAAAGGAATAGAAAATACAAATACTTAATATGAATTGACCCAAGTTATTCTTTATGCTAAAGGGTTACATGCCACATTTAGTTGCAGAATTCTGGAAAGATGTCAATTCCATGACCTGCAGGTTGATAGTGAGGCCTTTGTTTATTCACTTCCAGTATGTTCGACCTATTGTGGTTTATGTGTGCTTAGCTCTGCAGGTCCTGTTTCTAGCTTTAATTAAAATAACATTCAAAGAATAATCTGGTGAAAACATGTCTATCAGGAAGCTAGGACTAGAAGCCACTGCTCCTAAGGTCGCGAGTCACCGAAGGAGCCAATTGTGTGTAGCGTTTCTATCGCACGCAGTTCTACCGTGTGCTGCTACGCCAATACGATGGGAGAGAAGGCAGAGTGATATTTCCAATGAGGATAGCATTCTACCAACAAAATATGTAGTGGTATTCCCAAGGAAATACTTGAAATGTTCAGATGTACTCATGTTTTTGACAAGAGGTCTCATTATTCATACATATTCTGCTTGGAGACAATAAGACAATGCATTATCATGATTAGCTGGCCATTTAAATATAGTGATTGTTTTAGTTTTTATTTCAACTTAAAAGTTCTACTTTTGACTGTATTTAGTTTATAGTCTATCTATCTATCTATCTTCTACTCTATCTCTCTATCTGAACAATACTCACATTCGAGTCCAATAATGAAAAACTATTGTAGTGGTTGGAGGTTAGCATATAGTTTTTAATTGAAAAATTATTAGAGACCATAGATCTTTCGGTAACAATGACTGGTTTCAAAATGTGAAATGACAAGATGGATTCTAGAATTTTTCTGTTTGTTCTGAACAAAGTGATTTGAAGACATTAGTCGTTAAATGGTCAGAGTCTGACTTGAAAACCAAACTTCTCCAAATTTTAGTATCGAGAGGTAAGGTCTAGTGGATATTTTCCTGAGCATACTGAGTATGAGTTTAGGTGAACAAATTAATTTTGAATTATTGAGGAAAAGGGCACTGGCCCATCTGCATGTGTACACACATGGCGTAGCAACACACACACAAACACACACAACCACATTCTTTTCTGCTTTTGCCTTTATCCTTGTAACAGGAATAACAGTTCCTACATTTTTTATTAAACCAAATATTTTATCTGTTGGTGTATTGCCTTCATGGTATGTAAAAGTGCACCCATATCATACCATGCCCATGACTGAGTCTCTCTCCAGCCCCCTCCCCAGTTCCTCAATTCTCAAAGGGGTCTCACTAATGTAGTACCTATAACTCAGTCTTTCTTACAACGATGATAGGAAGCACTTTCATCAGTAGCTCTATCTACTTCGATTACAATTTTTGTGTATTGAATCCTGAGGGCCCCATCTCCAAAAGAAAAAAGAAAAGGATTGAACATTAAAATTAGTCTGAGATGGTCATAATTCATTAATAGTATTAAAGTTAGGATTCTAATTAATATGTATTCTGTCCATTCTACATGTAAACATAGAAACTTGGAACTATAAATCCTCTTAAGTGCATGGGATGTGTTTACCAAGAAGTAGTACTTAGACCCAACCCAGCATACCACTCCTAGGCATGTCCCTCAAGACTCACCCCACTGCAGAGATTATGCACGGCCATGTTTATTTCGAGCTCTCTCACAATAGCAAGGGTGGAACCAACCGAAATGCCCTCAAACGTTGACTAGTGGATGATGAAAATGTTGTACATTTACACATGGAGTTTTATGAAACAGTAAAGAAAGATGACACTCAATGAGCTTTTGCAGGAAAATGGCTAGGAGCTAGAAGACATCATGGCGAGTGAAGTAACAAGTCCCAGAAAAAACAAACGATGAATTGTATCCCTAATCTGTGTATGCTAGTGCCAATTACTAGTTGTATTTCTTGGCACGGCCCCTTGAGCTTTTGTCCGTGCAGTTGGGAGTGATGCATATTGGGAACACAATAACACAAAAACAACAACAACACAAGAAAGGACTGCATCACAGAAACTGACTGAAACAATGAAACTTCTGCTCAAAAAAGTCCACTTTCAATGGAGAATTTTGAGAAAGACTGAGAAAGAGACGTGAAAACATGTTTGGCAGAATACAGAGCTCTGCTTGTGGGGGGTGGGGGATAGGGGTGGGGGACACGGGTCTAGATTTGGATATAAATAAATAAATAAAAAAAAAAAAAAAAAAAAAATATGTATATAAATAAACTCTTTATTCTAATTTGTGGCCTGGCCATAGCTTACAGTGCTCTGGGGTCCATGGAGTCTTTAATCTAAACCTTTTCTCTTTCAGGATTTCCACTTATTACTCAGGTTGAGGAGTCTCAGAGGGTCAGGTTTCTTGAAAGAGAGAGATTTAGAGAGCAAAAGAAGAAAGCAGAAAAGGAATGGAGGGAGGAACAGAGGGAAGAAGGAGAGAGGTAAGGACAGAGGAGGAAGGAATGAGGAAAGGGGAAGGGAAGAACAAGGGGGAGGAGGGAAGGGCAGAGGGAAGGAAGAAATGAGATACTGGAAAAATTATCGGTAAGATTCATTTTCTTTTTTTTTTCTTTTCTTTTTCAATACTGAATTTTTTATTTTTAATATATATTTTGTACAAGATTATCAAATCTAGACCTGTGTTCCCCACTCTATGCCCCCACCCGACCAGAGCTCATGCATTCTGCCAAACATGCTTTTCATGTCTTTCTCAGTCTTTTTTGATATTCTCCATGTGGAAGTTGACTGTTTTGAGCAGAATTTCACTGTTTCAGTCAGTTCTTTGTTGCAGCCCTTTTTGCTGTTGTTGTTGTTTCCAATATGCATCACTCCCAACTGCTTGTACAAAAGCTCAAGGGGCTCTGCACAAGAAATACTTACAACTAGGTAATTGGCACTAGCATCCACTCATTCATCGTTTGTTTTTCTGGGACTGTGTTACTTCACTCAGCATGATGTCTTCTAGCTCCAGCCATTTTCCTGCAAAGCTCATGATGTCATCTTTCTTTACTGTTTCATAAAACTCCATTGTGTAGATGTACCACATTTTCTCTATCTACTAGTCAGTTGAGGGGCATTTGGGTTGGTTCCAGCTCCTTGCTATTGTGAAGAGAGCCGAAATAAACATGGCCGTGCATATATCTCTGCAGTGGGGTGAGTCTTGAGGGTACATGCCTAGGAGTGGTATGGCTGGGTTGGGTCTAGTACTACTTTTCTTGGTAAACACATCCCATGCACTTAAGAGGATTTATAGTTCCAAGTTTCTATGTTTACATGTAGAATGGACAGAATACATATTAATTAGAATCCTAACTTTAATACTATTAATGAATTATGACCATCTCAGACTAATTTAATGTTAATCTCCTTTTCTTCTGAGATGGCAGGTTCAAATACACAAAATTGTAATCGAAGTAGATAGAGCTACTGATGAAAGTGCTTCCTATCATCGTTGTAAGAAAGACTGAGTTATAGGTACTACATTAGTGAGACCCCTTTGAGAATTGAGGAACTGGGGAGGGGGCTGGAGAGATGACTCAGTCATGGGCACTGGATGATATGGGTGCACTTACATACATGAAGGCAATACACTCATACAGATAAAATATTTTTAAAAAGAATTGAGGAACTGTTATTCCTGTTACAAGGATAAAGGCAAAAGCATGAAAAGAATGTGTGTGTGTGTGTGTGTGTGTGTGTGTGTGCACGCCATGTGTGTATACACATGCAGATGGGCCAGTGCCCTTTTCCTCAATAATTCAAAATTAATTTGTTCACCTAAACTCATACTCAGTATGCTCAGGAAAATATCCACTAGACCTTACCTCTCGATACTAAAATTTGGAGAAGTTTGGTTTTCAAGTCAGACTCTGACCATTAAATGACTAATGTTCTCAAATCACTTGTTCAGAACAAATCAGAAAATTCTAAATCCATCTTGTCAGTCACATTTTGAAACCATCATTTACCGAAATGATCTATGGTCTCTAAAATTTTTCAATTAAATAACTATATGCTAACTCCAACCACTACAATAGTTTTTCATTATTGGACTCGAATGTGAGTATTGTTCAGATAGATAGATAGATAGATAGATAGATAGATAGATAGATAGATATAAACTAAATACAGCAAAAGTAGAACTTTTAAAGGTTGAATATAAAACTAAACAATCACTATATTTAAATGGCCAGCTAATCATGATAATGCATTGTCTTATTGTCTCCAAGCAGAATATGTATGAATAATGAGATCCTTTGTCAAAGACATTTGAGTACACTGACATTTCTAAACGTTTCCTTGGGAATTACCAAGTTTTGTTGGTAGAATGCACCTCATTGAAATATCATTGCCTTTTGCTCCCAGTTGGGTTACAGAACAGGTGATCTGGGTGTAGATGTTCCCAATTGGCTCCTGATGGCATTAGGAGCAGTGGCTTCTAGTCCTAGCTTCCTGATAGACATGTTTTCACCAGATTATTCTTTGAATGTTATTTTAATTAAAGCTAGAAACAGGACCTGCAGAGCTAAGCACACATAAACCACAATAGGTCGAACATACTGGAAGTGAATAAACAAAGGCCTCACTATCAACCTGCAGGTCATGGAATTGACATCTTTCCAGAATTCTGCAACTAAATGTGGCATGTAACCCTTTAGCATAAAGAATAACTTGGGTCAATTCATATTAAGTATTTGTATTTTCTATTCCTTTTCTATTTTAAATATACTTCTGCTTCCTTTGTATTTTTAATGAGCATATTTATTTTTCTGAAAAAAACTGAATGCATTAATCAATAACTATACTCATTAAGAAATGGAAAGATCCAAACCCCTATGAATCATCCTGTTTAATGTGTGGTCCAAATCCCTCATTTTGAGGAAAAAAATAATTTTTTGAGTAAAAAAAATAAAGGTGGAAAAATATAAAAACTTCAACCAGTCCTGAAGCTCTTTTCACAGTCTAGCTTTATCCATTTCTTTTTTTCTTTTTAGTATTCTTAAAAATATTTTTTCACTATTCCCACAAATGAATCCTCTACAGCAAGCAGACTAGTTATTCTGGCAGGACAAGTAGCTGGGCAGAAGATTGAGAGCACAATGTCCTTTAAGTGAGGAGAGCACTTGATCAGCATTAGCTACAAAAGTAATCCACCACACAGACAAGCCAAGTATCAGGAGTGAGACCAGCAACCTGGGAACCTCAGCCAGGCAGAAAGAAAAACATATAGATCCTGGGCATTCAAACATCAAAGGCAGAGAAGTCACGCAGGCAGGGCCAAAGCACAGTGGAAATGCTTCGGGAACGGTCAAAAGGCCAAGGAGTCAGGAATCGCGAGATCCACTTTAGCCTCGGGTTAGGGAAGGGACAAGGAAACAGATGTGAGGTCTAAGCAACAAAGCAATTCATACTGCAGCAGTTTTCTGTAAGAGTCAGGAAGTGTCTTACATGTTTTTTTACTGGACCCTTTCCCAGAACTCGGCGAGTGTGACCCTGTGCAAAGCAGCAGACAGATGGGAGTGTTTGGAGGAAAGGTAAAGTGACAAGTGGGGACCAAGGAAGTATTCCTCAATCTGAAGAACGTGACTCTGAGCAGCTTGTACCTCTGCCGTGATGCACCCCTCCCATTGGGATACCCTATTCTACTGTCATTATTAAAATCACAATCGAATCTTCCCCCCTTCCCTAGTCTTACTTTATCAGTCTCTGAATTTCTGTAGTGGTTATTTTATCCCCTAAGCCTTTTTTTTTTTTTTTTTTAGACAGGGTCTCCCTTTAGTCCCCCAGCTGGCCTGGAGCTCACTATGTAGACCAGGTTGGCCTTGAACTCAGAGATCTGCCTGCCTATGCCTCCCAAGTGCTGGGATTAAAGGCACGTGCCACCATGTTTTCTTAGCTGCCATGGGTGCTGGATATTGAACCCAGATCCTCTGCAGGGGCAGTCAGTGTTCTTATCTATCCCCTAAGCCTTTTAATTTTATTTATTTATTTATTTATTTATTTATTTATTTATTTATTGGTCTTTTTGAGACAGGGTCTCCCTTTAGTCCCAGCTGTCCTGGAGTTCACTCTGTAGACCAGGCTGGCCTTGAACTCAGAGATCTACCTGCCTCTGCCTCTTGAGTGCTGGGATTACAGGTATGCACCACCACGCCTGGCCCGGCCTTTTAATTTATTAAACCATTTCACTTTAATTTTTTAAAAACCATTTCATGTGTCTATTTCCTCAGGTTGTTATCACTAGAAAAGTAAACTATGAATTCATGCTTCTTAAATGTTTCTGAGAGTCCCTTGAACAGCACATCACTCTCTAGACAAATGCACAATATATCTGCAATATTTCATATATTTTGTGAGACCAGTAAATGTATATTAGATTATTATAATCAAATTCTACTCTTGAGTTCAAATAGTGAATAAAAAAGGCTTTTGACCAAAATTTAATAGGAACAGATTTCTTCACTTGTGTAGGATATGAAGAATCAGAATAAGACAGTAGTTGTTACAACATGAATTACCACCTATCCACAGGTGGATTACCACAACATCCATTTATTAATTTATTAACAAATCCCATGAACACTTATAATATGCCTATTACTACACACCTAGCAGACATTGTGGTAGATACTAAATCAAGAGATACATATAAAGGTAAGCAAACTATAATCTCTGTTTTAAAAAAAACCCTAGATCTACCTAATGAAGTTCAGAAAGGCTACCCAGACATTTGAGGTTGGACACTGTCTTAGCCTGTTTTCTGCTGTTGTAACAAAATACCTGAGGCTGGACAATTTCTGAAGAAAATAAATTTGTTTAGCTTATAGCTCTAAAGGTCCAGGATCTGTTTTCTTAATGGCAAGAACACATGCACAACTAATGACAGGTATATGCAGAAAAGATATTCAGGAGAGGTGTCAGCCTCACTATAACAACACAGTCTTACAGAAACAGATCCAGTTCCATGAGATCTGACCCACTTCAACAAGAAAGCATTAATCTTTTTTGGTACTGGGGATCCCACCCCAGGCCTTGCACATTCTCAACAAGCACTTTATTAATGAGTTACAGAACCAAACAATCCTTTTATGATGACAGAGCCCCCATCTAACCAACATCTAGTGGGCTAAGTGAAGCCCACCAGATTCAGTCTCTTAAAAATTCTACCACCTTGACACTTCCAACTGGGGACCAAGCTTCCAGAAGAGAAGGGAAATGATCTCTAAACCCATTGAGTGTGAGGCTGGGCCAAGAGTAAGAGTAAGAAAAGGAAAGGTAAGATAGAAAGGTGGCTTGACGGCAAAGCACATATAGTGTTAAAAAGCTTAGAGTTCGGGGCTGGAGAGATGGCCTAGCCATTAAGAGCGCCGACCGCTCTTGCAGAGGACCCTGGTTCGATCCCCAGCACCCACATGGCGGCTGAGAACTGTCTAAAACTCCAATTCCAGGAGAACTCCAGTTCCAGAGGAATCCGACGCCCTCTTCTGACCTCTGCGGCATTGCACAACACGGGTGCACAGACCTACATGCAGACAGTACATTCATACACATACAAAAATAAATAAAATTTTAAAAAAAGCTTGGACTTCATCTTGAAGAACCGATGCACCATGCCAATTTTTAGTAGCAACCTAGTAGACTTACCCTGTGTTCCAAGAGAAAAAATAAGTATTAATTTAAATAATTGCTTAATTTTAGACAGTTACTAGGAAAATACATAAATCCAAATGCAGCATATTAGAGTTTATTCATTTGCTTTGAAAGTTAGCTATTTTGTTTATAGTCACCTGACTTTCAGGCTGAGAATAATGTAAAATATACATACCATTAAGTTTAATAAAGAAATATTGTCAATAAAATCATTGAAAGTATTGGCAACACATAAGTCGGACTGTTTCCTTGCTATAGTTTACAGAAGTGTCTTAACTTTGAAAAGGTTGACAACTAAGCCCATCTTCACCTTCTTCTAGGAATCGTGGCCCACAGGTAGAATTTACCTGTTGGGCCACTTAGCTGCTCTAAGTATAAATGTACAGAATCTTGGAGAACATGAATTACTTATTTTATTATTCAATTTATTCATGTCTTCTTGGATTATGAGTGTTTGCATCCTGCTTTTTCTGACATTAAAACAATGGAAAACAACCCTAATCTGCTTACCCACTATTTAGGATACATTCAAATTTCCTCATAAAGTATTACCAACAACTCATAGCATGTTCCAAACAAAATACCACTATTCCAAAAACAATAAAGTTGTTCAAGTAAAAGAAAACAGTTATGATTTAAACTTGTGGAAAGGATTAGTATTATTGTCCTACTTTAAAGAAATAAACATGTTCACATTAAATAAACATTGCTGTGTATTATAAAACAAACATTAAGGCTTTATCTCCATCTAAATAAATACATGATATAATTTCATGGAAATATTCTGGAGTAATGTCTTCCAAATGAACACAGGAAGAACATTATTAAAAAGAACAAAGATTAGGAAATATACTGTAGCACATAATCCTGAGTTGGTGAAGGGATCAGTCTCTTATGATCTAATAGGATTTTTCCATTCTTAACTTGGTTAATCTTAGACACAAAGAAAATAAATCATTCCTGGTTTATAAAAGTCCATGTTGATACTCAAAGGAAATTAATTCTGTTTGCTAAAATGCTTTAGAAAAACAATACTGAAATCAACTAAATGAAAATTCTAGATATATTACTTCAGTAGAATGTCAGTTTTTTCTTAAAATAACAGATTTTTCCATCCTGTTCAACATAGTTTCTAACATACAAACAGCTTTCCAGCATTAAAAAACACGTAATTCTTGTGGCAGAAAGACAAGGGTAGAATATCATCATGGAGAACTTGGTGAAGCTAGTGTGATCAAGAGCCCAGGACCTGAATTTCAAGTGAAAGCAGACTGTTTTCTTGTGAAAAGCCCAGGTGTTCTGAATGATACCATATCATTCCTTTAAATGTGAAATGAAAAGAGCCAGGTTCCTAGCAAAAATATGATTAAAATTCCTATCAAACAGTTACTACTATGGAATCAAAATATTAGCGTCACTTTAAAATACTTATTTAGACCCTAATTATACAAGAAAGGCAGCAATTGACCTCCAGGTGATAAATATCAAAGGCGAATACTATACAAGTTGAAACATAAAATTAAGACTTGCAGAACAAGGCCTGGAGAGATGGCTCAGCAATTAAGACCACTGGCTGCTCTTGCAGAAGACCTGGGTTTGATTCCTAGCACCCAACTGTTCATAACTCCAGTTCTAGGGAAATCCAATGCTCTCTTCTGACCTCCATAGGCATTGCATGCCCTGGGTGCACCTGCATGCATGCAGGCAATACACTCATATACATAAAATAAAAATAATAAAAGACTTTAAAGACTTGCAGAGCAAACATATGACTACATTTGGGGCCAACCAACACTGAGTACACTACCAAGGAGGCAACATGTTTAATTGGGCTGTGGACAGAATAGTTATAGTCCTTCCCTCCAACTGAATAAACTATGTGGAAATTGTCTGGTCTTTGTGCAGTGAAAGAACAAGGATTTCAAAATCTGGTAGAAAGTTCACGAAACAGGTATAATCTGTAAGCTTCTAGAGGTGAGTGGTAGGTAATAAAAGGGAGAGGGAGGGAGGGAGGGAGGGAGAGGGGGAGGGGGACAGAGAATATTGAGAGGCAACAGGATGCTGGAGGAATGGCGAAAACTCGAGTTCTTAAAGGAGAAATAACTTGATAATTTACATATGGAGGGGAAGAATCAAAGAGCCAATGTCTGAAAATTCAAGCCCTGACTCTCTCTTGACTGATTTTCCACTAACTCAGAGACATCTAATATGGCAGCAAGTGCTGTCAGCTTTGCCTTCAGAATACATCACACACCTGAAACCTCTTGTCCTCACTATGAATACCTTGGTTCAAACCATCAATGCCTTTTACCTGGACCCATTTAATGCCTCTTACCTCTTCGCTCTGATTCCAGGATCCCAAGAGACCTCTGTTTATTTGCAGTCAACCTTCTGCCCAGCAGCCAAAATTTTATAAATGACTTATGACTTACCATGTTTAGAATCAAACAGAAACCATCACAAGCTACCAGACCTTCTACTGTCCAGCTCTGCTCTCTGTCTACATTAATCTCTTTCCACTCTCTGCCCTTCCTTCTCCCATCTAGCTGCGCTGAATTTCCTGATGGTTCTCAAAGTAAAATCTCAGTTAACTGTTATTTCATACAGAGCAGACCTGGCCATGTTCTGTTTGATCACATGTCCCCCTTTAAGCCAAGGGAATTTGCTACTTAATTGAATTATGGAAATTTCTATTCGGGAATAATAGAAACAGATGACTATCTGATGATAGGATAAAAATAGCACCATAAAAAAGGCATGTTAGAATTAATCCCTGCATTTGCTATTCTTTGGACAGATACACAGAAGCAGAAGAAGGACCCGGGTGAGTGCAGTCCATGTGAAGCATGAAATATGTCCTCCAATACTACATATGTGGGGACAACAACAGAAGTATCATGGTAGGGGAAAAAAGCAGACACAGATGTTTTACCTGTGTTACAATGCACCAAATATACCACATTAAGCCTGTGTTAATGAGCAACAAGGAGTCTAAGTCAGTAGGCAGCATAAGGGCACAGATGACTGTCACATACACCTTCACCACCATGCCCATAACTCAGTAACGAAGACCCTGCTAGTATCTTCAGAGTCTTCTCTAGCATGTATAACAAGGCATGTACTTTCAAAAAAAGCTACCCATTATATGAACTGTCAATGTTTCTCAAGTAGGTCATAGAGTTATGTTTAATCCATGAGATCGTTAGGATAGTAGATTTTTTTTTATAAGAAACAAACATCAGTTGAACACCAATGATACAGCAAAGTATTGAGCTTTGTTTTAGCTCAGTAAGATTTATTTTATTTTGTGTCTGTGTTTGTGTTAGGAAGTTAGTGTGTAACAGTGCATGCAGGTTCCTGCACACTCAGAGGCCAGAAGAGTGTTGGATCCCCTGCGGCTGGAGCTTCAGGTGGTTGTGAGGCTCCCTACCTGGATGCCAGGAATCAAACTCTGGTATTCTGCAAGAGAAGTATGTGCTCTTAGCTGTTGAGTCATCTTTCCAGCCCCTGCTTTATTTCATTTAAGTGATCAGATATATATTTATATATGTACATACATAATATGTGTGTATCACACTCATAGTATAGTATAGAAAAAGCTTAAGTACTAATTAAAAAAAAATTCCATACTAAATACAAGTAGTATTCAACTGCTAAAATTCACAGCAATCACAGAAGTTGTTGAATATGTACATAGTCTGAACAAAAGTCAAATGATAATTCACACTCATTCCTAAGGGAAGGGCTCTCTGGTGCAAATGTGTAGGGGCAACATCAGTTACATGGGATTGGGACTACCATACCACACAATGGACTGAGGTTAGACACTAGACACCTTCCTAACCAAGCAAAAGCACAAAGATAAATCCAAAGGCCATGAAATTGCCCACATTTATGACTATTTACAAGTTTTGTGTAAAAGACCTAGAGCTAGATGTCTGCCATAGTTAAACCACTATAAGATCAAGTGATGACAATGATTTTTGCCTTGGGCAGATAGCCATAAGAAAACTACTAACTAGGAACAATGACAGAGCCTGATTTGAAGAGACATGTCACAAAACTGCATTTACAAACAAGGTCTGTAAGGTGCAAACAAAATGTAAAGGATTTCCAAGGGCAACTTTGCTTCAGGGAACAAGATAAGCATTTACTTGTTTTGATATATAAACCCATACAAACACTATTCTTCCAGAAGATTGAGTCTATATTAAGAAATGACAGTAGTCTTTGGCTGAAGAGATGGCTCAGTGGTTAAGAGCACCAGCTGCTCTTGCAGAGGACCCAGGTTCAATTCCTAGCACCCACGTGGTAGCTAAAAACTGTCTTTAACTGCAGTTCCAGATGATCCAATGCCCTCTTCTGACCTCTGTTGGCACGGAACGGGTGCACTCATACACACAAAATAAAAAAATAATAATAAATTATTAAAATAGAATAAAAATACCAGTAGTCTACATATGGAACTCTGGGCATCCAAACAATGCCTTTCAAAAAAAAATTGCTAATCTATATCTCAATAAAAGATGGTCAGAAAATTGTTTTCTGCTAGTAAAATTTATTCCTTATTGTAAATTACCATTTCTATAACACGTTAACAGACTAAACAGGACAGAGGAATGGCATGTAAACTAGGGTCTAGGTGGTATAACTTTACCAGAACAGTAAAGGAAATACTTTATCTTATATTGTATGAGACATTTGTAGTTTGAAAGAGACTATATAAAGAAACCAGTGGGAGCAGTCAGGAAAAATATATATTTGGGGTTCTTTCTCCCAAGTGACTAGAGCAGAGTCAGCGCAGTGGAGAGCAGGACCCCTAGGTGGGAAAGGAATGTTAGCACACCAGAACGCTGCTCGGCTTTGGTGGGAAGCACTGGCTATTACTGCAAAGAGGTCAGCTGAAGCAGAACAGACTGCGATGGAAAGAGCAGACAGTCTAGAAGTTAAATAGCACGTTGGCAAGCAAGGCCTCAAGAAAAACGGAAAATCTGTTCAAATGAAAGAAGGAAAAAGAAGAATCTGGAGAAAAGTCAGGGTAGAGTACAAAGAAAAAAGAGGAGGGTGAGGCAAAGGAAAGTCCAAGCCAGTTCTGAGACAGGTGCTGTGGTCAGGGCCGAGAGAACGGTGGCCTGAAGTTAGACCCAGGGTCAGCTGGCCTCCGGGCTCCAACACAGAATGATGCCGAGTCACACGTTCACAGCTTCAGCCAAGTTTTTCCACCAAGTTTCTGTTGCTTTTGGCCAGGGAGGAGATGTTTACCTGTTAAGGACCAGGTAAGGCAGCAAACAAAACCCCAGAGAGGCCTGTAGAATGATCTGTTCCCTGAGAAGAAACGAAGTGAGAAGTGCTGTGCTAACGGGAGCTTAGCTGGGCAGGCCTGGAGAGGGTGTACGCATTCCAGGTGTGATTCACCCGCTAGTCTACCCCCGATGATTTCTACTAAAATCGAGCAGCCAATAAATTCAACTGATTCATTTAATTTAATTATAAACAAAATGCATGGCCATGAAACTATTCTAAAACTTTTTTAAAAATAACTTTTAAACAGTTGTTCAGAAATTAAGTATCTTTGTTTCTATGGTGTGTGTGGCCAGTGGACTTAATGCTTACACACAAAAAAAGAGGCAACAGCAGAAAATGCTTTGATCTTTAACCATACCTGATTTCTAAGAATCAGTAATACTGTTCTCAGCTCTTCTTACTGTTACCTTCAGCCAGATTCCAGCACTGAAACTTACTCAACCATGTTTGAAAATTAGGCATGTTGAAAATACTAACCTACAATAGGCTGGGATACTTTCCATATAAGAACTTCCATATAGCCGGGTGTGGTGGTGCACGCCTTTAATCCTAGCACTTGGAAGGCAGAGGCAGGCGGATCTTTGTGAGTTCAAGGCCAGCCTGGTCTACAGAGCGAGTTCCAGGACAGCTGGGGCTACAGGGAGACCCTGTCTCAAAAAGACCAAAAAAACAAAACAAAACAAAAAAAAACTTCCATATAAAATCTCTTCCATATAAAAACTCCCAGTGCTTGCATTTGTTGTGAAAGTGAAGGGCAGACAATAACTTGGGTTAACTAAGGAAATTAGGTCCTGAAACCTGTCTATCAAACTGTAAAAGCCATTTTGGCCAATAGTTCAAAATGTAGTTACTAAGATGAAATATCATTTCAGACAATGGTTTGACCAAAAATAAGTGATTGAATTACTAGGATCTTCTACTTCTAGATCTAAGCAGTTATGAAGGCAACTGGACAAAAAGTTATATCCACTATTTTCTCCTTGGGTTCAAAAGGTCTTCAGCATGAGCTATGCAAACAAGGCAGAAAGAAATGAACTTGAAACATGTGTCATGATTTATAGTGATTTCAAGGATTGGTACATGTAAATGTGCCAAACAGAGAAGGATACTTTAAATACTCTCAAAATTAATATTACACACGAGTAAAACAAAAGGAGAATGTTTCTTAGGGGACACATAAAATAATTTTGTTCAGTTAAATATCTGTATCTTACTTTTAATATTCTGCTCAGCCTGGAGAGAACTGGTTAAAGACAATCAAACCTAAAAGTGTCAGGTTAAGGTCAACAGGGCTGCGTGGGCAGAGCATGAGATCCTTCAACCTGATCCTCTGCTGCTGTTATGTGGTTTGGAAAAACATAGTTTGTTACTGTTCCCATATTTTATGGTGTTGGGCTACATGAATATGATGCCCCATCAACAAATACTATAAAGCAACATTGAAAGGGAGGATTTTTCTCATACCTCCTATTTTATTTTATTTTATTATTTTATTATTTTTTGCTTTTTTGAGACAGTGTCTCCCTATAGCCCCTGCTGTCTTGGAACTCACTATGTAGACCAGACAGGCTGGCCTTGAACTCACACAGCCGCCTACCTCAGCCTGTTCTGGAATTAAAGGCATGCACCACCACACCCCAGCCATACCTCCTATTTTAAACAACAACAAAAAAGCTCAAGAAGGCTTTATACACAAAATAGCACTCCAAAAAGGTCTGAATGTACAGATATAAACTCTATTTTCACGTTGAACAACAGAATACAAAACGTTCAATTGATTTTTTGTGGTCACATAAAAAAAGATCTTATCATTGATGACGTGAGCATCATTCATTGAATGAAGTGCTCACTAGGTGCTCCGCTAAAGCTTACAGTAATTTAATCATATATTGATAAGCTTACAGTAATTTAATCATATATTTATTTAGTTCAATAATGTGTGCATGTATACACACATATCTATATCTACATTTTATATTTCAAATATTTAACACTACATACTTCAAATTTTATACCTGCTGAAATGAGTACTACCAAAGTGAACTCATGAGTGTAAATTCCAAATCTTCTGATTTCTATGTCAGTATCAAATATGTTTATATCTTCCCAAGTTTACTTCTCAAACTCCCAAATTTACTTCAACAAGTTCATTTCATTTGTCTGGACTAAATTAAATTAAATTTTCATTTCTCCTATATTTATATATACACCTAAACATGCAGAGCGCTAAACTTTGTGCTAGCTTAATAATACTGTGAATTCAGTTTTGTTTAAGATGGAACACTTCTAGGACTAGGGAGATGGAACAATGGATAACAGTACTCTCAGTGCCAGCACGAAGATGACAAGTCTACTTTTTAATTGCTGAATTACTGTTGCTTACATTTTAACTCACACTGAATGATTATTTTCTTATAACACTTTCATTTCTAATGCAAGTATATTTAGATCATTGGAATGAAACACATAAATAGGAATTGAAACCCTGTCTACAGAGTTCTACAACTGGTCACACACAGAGAATATATGTCTGAGAGATGCCCTGGCCTCAGTGACACATCTAGAGTGGAACTCCTACACCTAATGCTATTGGAACATAGCCAAACAGGGCAGAGAGAATACGAACACATCCCTCAACTCTCACCGATGAAAGAAGCTTCCTCCAGCCACAAGTAAGTTTTAGAGAATAAGCGCTTGTCCCTAGCTAGGACTCGTACATTAACCCTCACCCAGCCATGGCCTAGGGACCACTGCCAAGGGGGGAGTTGAAAGATTGTAAGAGCCAGATTTGGTGCTTGAACATAAGGTAACAGAAACTTTCAGGCCACTGGAAACTTGTCCATATGAACTTGCAGTGATGCTGACATCCTGCACAAGATCCACGCTGACTCAATCAGACAAAAACCCAGCATAAAACGTGGTTACATGGAAAAGCCATGCTATTCCCAATTGCTTGCTTATAAACCTCTTGTAAGACCTTGCCTGTGAAAGTCCTGTTACAACACAGTACCCAAGTTGAATGATTCTTTATATAATGCCATTCTTACCCGCTATTCCTCTGTAGATATTCTATGAATTTCAAAACAGAGGAAAAAATGTGTCATGCTATCCTAAGGCCCCATGCTGACCTCCTGAGCACATGTTCTCAGCCCCCATCTTATTCACTAAGCTCCATCCAGCACAGCGTCCTCCCTGTTCTTGCAGCTTGCATTTTTGCTGCCTCTGGACCTTTGGTCTTGCTCTTCTATCTGTGGAATGTTTTTTACCCCAGGTCTTTGTGTTTCTTCTCAGCTCACATGCCACCTCCACAGCAATGCCTCTGACCCTGTACTTCTCCAGTTACTCTCCAAATGACAATTATGATACTTGTCAATACCTCCAGCATCTCAGGGGTATATATTTACCCATCTGTATCTGCCTTGAATGGAGGTATTTGCCCCCAGAGAATAGAAATCTGCTTTTTTTAATTTATCCTGCAGAACACATTTGTCTGGTCAATATTAGAAATTAAATAATAGTGTCAAATTTATTGAATAATTAACACTGGTATATTAAAGCCATGCACCTGCTTTCAAAAGTGATACTGTGCTGCCTGCGCCCTAGCCAAGGCCAGTGCAGGGAGGGGATGCTCAAAGCCTTTTCTGGGTTTGGAAGACCCCTCTTGTGCTTATCAAACCCTGCTGCTTTCCCACATCTCCTCATTTCTGCCTTTTAGAAGGAAAAAAGAAACAAAATATTTTTTGGTTTAAAAACCAAATTTATAAAATAAGGTAGTATTCCTTAATATTGACAGTTTTCCATTTGATCAAAATTGACCTTAAAGAAGTTTAGAAAAAGAATAAATCAGCTTCCCTACCCATTCATAGACAGTCTGGTGTTCTGAGCTCTGCAACTGCCATGCCACGAATGAGTGAACCTCTTCCAGTCAAACTCAGAAAACCCACTAGAGGCAGGGAAGCCAACAGAACATGTGAAGAGAACTTCCGTAATAGCTGCACTCCTAACAAAATAGCCCAAAGCTATTAATGATCCCAGAATTGTCAACTAGCAGATACATTCAGCTCCTCTACTCCTAAGACACTACTTCACAGCTTACTAAGTGGACGCTCACTCTACGTGTTGCTCTGGCTTGGGGTGTAGTTAAAATAACATCAAACTGTACAGCAGTCCTCATATTTTATAAAGTGATCAGAAATGACAGAAGAGGAGGCAGTGGGCTGTAAGAATGGAAACAGAATTATGTTTACTACAGTTCTAGGAGTTTGATAGAGGCTTGAGAATGATGGAAAGCTTTGCCAAGACTGAAGCTTTAGAGCTTTCTGCTCTCCTTTGAGAACATCATGTGCCAGAGGGTGGGGGACAGGGAGTTTACTGCCAGAGTTTTTCTCATGCTGTGCTCAATTTAGTTGCTATTGTTTATATTTTGGGGGCTTATTTTGAGTCACATACTCCATTACTGTTAAGTTGTGAGAACATCTATTAATATTTTTAATCTGTATTAGAGTTTTGCTCTAAGCTATAATTTAGCTTTTCTAAGATCCTTTAAAAGTATGTTGAATGTGTAGGTGGGATTTAATTTTATACCAAATCCTCCCCTTTACATCTCCACACACTAGCGTCTAAAGCAGCATTAATTTTTCAAAAATGTTTATGCATAGAATATATTTAAATATTTTGAACAATGAGAACACAATAGCAATCTTCCAAATGTATAACACTTTGCAACTATAGGAACTCAGAAAATAGATATTGAATTGATATTAATTTAAAATTTATTACTAATCCTTATGAGTAATTGTTGGTTTGCTTTTTTGAGAAACAGGGGTTCACTATGTAGCATACATAGGCTGACCTCAAATTTAAGGCTCCTGCCTCAGCCTCCCAAGCATTGGGATTACAGGTTTATGTCACTATACTTTATTTCTTATGAGTAATTCTTGTGAGTGAATAATAGCTGCAGATTTTTTGATGTTTGAATATTCAACCAATAAAGGTGGTTCTCATAAGTAGTTAAATATATACTAAAAAAGAAAGTGTAAAGGAATGAGATGTACCAGTTTAACAACCCTTTTTCCAATACTAGAGCATTCATTCAAATGAAATACAAGATTATTTTTATCTGCTGGTAGCAAAGTGTTAAACAAATACGTGCTTTGGAGAATTATTATTTAATTTGTTGTAAGATTATTATGTAATCAGCTCATAACTTATAGCCAAACAGATCCTCCTAGGATGGATTTTATGGGCTAATTACATAAGAGTATTACGTCTTGCTAAATAGTTTCTCAGCTACTCTTTAGGCTTCACAACATAGTCACATCACAACAGCCATTCTTTAAGATGGCCTCATAGTCCCTACTTCCTGGTATACTTCTGTCATCTTCTCTAACAGTGGACCGTGCTATTCTGTCTGTCCAGTAGAATAGGAAGAAGGGGTGATATGTGGCTTGAAGACCCAAAAAATATAGCTTTCATCCTCATAATTATTCTGCTTTATAGCATTCACTTTGGGGACAGCATGGTACTATTATGGTCTTAAAAGCAAAGGGAAAAGCACCTGAGGCCTTTTGACAGTAGACCCAGAATGGGATCAGAGCCTTGGACTAATGATCACAGAAGTAAACCACCTTGTAATCTGTGGCATAATCAAGCATTTAAGTATACGTCCACACTGGAAGAACCACAACCTCATGAAGCAGTCTAAGCCAAAACCATCCCACCAAGCCTTTCATGGACATTTGTCTGTCTCTGAAATTCTATGAAACAATAAATATTCATTGTTTGAAATGTGACACTTAAGTACAATTTGTCAAGTAGGAATGGATGACTAATGTATACATCCTCTTACATCTATCTATCTATCTATCTATCTATCTATCTATCTATCTAATGTCCTCTATTAACACCTCACCACAGCTAATATCAATTTGGTAAACTCTGATTAAAGGTTATGTTTAGAAGCAAGCTGTGCTCTGTATGTTTATTTTTTTTTTTTTTTGGAAAAATATCCTTTTTAATACATATTTTGGATGATGTAGAATCAGTCACCTAGGAAAAATAGAATAAATTACTACTGCGGTTACTTCAAATTCTATGGGTTTGTGACATTCTCATATGCGTTACAGCAAAAGGCAAATCTGTTACTGGTTTAAAAGATTTAAATAGTTCTTGTAACATAACTTCCTCACATTTTAAAAAGTGCCTCTACACATCACTCTAAGAAAGCAGTTCAGCAGTGTTTGTACTTGCATTGTGTCTAATCTCCAGATGGCTGTATTTGTACTAGAACAAAGGATATTGTTGATTAAAAGAGTAAAAGCATGGCCGTGCAGAAATCTAACTTGATATTTTTCATTTCATTATGAATTTAAATATACTGTTAGTCAGCAGTGATACTAGGCTAGAGCTGACTAAAAATCAAAGCAGTAAGTGCTGGATTGCACATTAGAAACTGTTGATTCTCGTAAGCCTCAAGTAAGCCAATCTAACTTTAAATAGGACTGAAAATAACTCTATTTCCTAACATAAGGACCTGTGACTATTATTCAATGAGCTAATGAATGTGGGAATACTTTAATAAGCAACAGGATGATAAGTCAGTATTACTGTGATTTTCATGAATAGATCTATTCAAAGCACTTACTGTCAGGTTTTCTGAAAACATCAAGTTCTAGAGTCTTTGGGCTCCTCCCTGGCTTAAACCCCATGATGCTGTTAGAACCTCTTTTGTTAGTTCCCTATATCACATCCAAGAAGATTTCTCAGTACATTTAAAATTATAGACTCTTTTTTAGATGTGACTGTCCTTTCTCTTTTTTGTACTAGTGATAGGAACATTTTACAGGACTCAAGATTACTTCATAAAGGCTGTCATGTGTGCTAGGAATGATGCAGTCAATAATATGCTTGCTACATTTTAGAAAAAATGTATTTATTTTATTTTATGTGTATGAGTGTATTTCCTGCATGTGTGTAAGACCACCTGTATCCTGCAGTGGCCTGAGAGGCCAGAAGAGGGTGTTGGTGTTGGAACCCCTGAAACTGGAGTTACTGACAGTTGTTAGCTGACATGTGGGTGCTGGGAACAGGGTCTGGGTCCTCTTCAAGAACAGCCAGTGCTCTTAATTGCTGAGCCATCTCTCTATCCCAATACATTTTATTTTTTATTTTTGTGCATATGAACATATTGCCTACATGTGTAAGTGCACCCGTGTCATGCAGTGCCTTGCAAAGGCCAGAAGAGGGTGTTGGATCCCCTGCAACTGGAGTTACAGATGCCTGTTAGCTACATGTGGATGCTGGAGATTGAACCCTGGTCCTCTGTAAAGAGCAGCCAGCGAGCCATCTCTCCAGCCCTGACTTACCACTTTTTTATTATCTGTTATATACTGGGCATTTTGCTGGAAGTTTTCTCTACTTCTCACTGTAAGTTTCATGAGAAATCTTAAGACAGGAACGTTTGGAAACAGCCTGATTGCTACTCATTGCGCTGTCCAGGTGACAGGCCTTAGCCATCTGTGGCAGTGAAGTGCTTGAGACATAGCTAGGCTCTGAGATGAATAAGTGAAATAAAGGATGTACCCGCAAAACCTGGATTTTGAGGTTTTAGTGCACAAAAAGGTTCACTATATAATGATTATGTGTTCTGAATTTATGCTGACATCATATTTTGGCTATATTATATTTAAATTAATCTCATTTCCTTTTTAAATTTAGTACTAAAAATTAAAAGTATATGTGACCGGGGGCTGGAGAGATGGCCTAGCGGTTGAGAGCGCCGACCGCTCTTGCAGAGGACCTGGGTTCGATCCCCAGNTCTTTACTTTTTATATTTTTGCTTCAGCCCTGGAGAGAAACTGGTTAAAGAAAACTCAACTAAAGTGTCAGCGTTAAGGGCAACAGGGCTGCACTGGGCAAGAGCATGAGATCTTCAACCTTGATTCCTTGCTGCTGTTAGTGTTGGTTTTGGGAAACATAGAAGTTATGTTACTGTTCCCAGATTTATGGTGTTGGCTAATGAATTGATTGCCCCATTAACAAATACGATAAAGCAACATTGAAAGGAGGATTTTTCTCATACTCTATTTTTTAGTTTATTATTTTATATTTTTTGCTTTTTTTTGGAGACACGGTCCCACTATAGCCCTGCTGTCTTGAACTGCACATGTAGACCAGACAGGCTGCCCTTGAACTCACACAGCCGCCTACCTCAGCCTGTTCTGGAATTAAAGGCATGCACCACCACACCCCAGCCATACCTCCTATTTTAAACAACAAGCAAAAAGCTCAAGAAGGCTTTATACACAAAATAGCACTCCAAAAAGGTCTGAATGTACAGATATAAACTCTATTTTCACGTTGAACAACAGAATACAAAACGTTCAATTGATTTTTTGTGGTCACATAAAAAAAGATCTTATCATTGATGACGTGAGCATCATTCATTGAATGAAGTGCTCACTAGGTGCTCCGCTAAAGCTTACAGTAATTTAATCATATATTGAAAGCTTACAGTAATTTATCAATATATTTATTTAGTTCAATAATGTGTGCATGTATACACAATACTATATTCATATATTTCAAATATTTTAACTATACTTCAGATTATATACCTGCTGAAATGAGTACTACCAAAGTGAACTCATGAGTGTAAATTCCAAATCTTCTGATTTCTATGTCAGTATCAAATATGTTTATATCTTCCCAAGTTTACTTCTCAAACTCCCAAATTTACTTCAACAAGTTCATTTCATTTGTCTGGACTAAATTAATTAAATTTTTCATTTCTATATTTATATATTTAACTAAACATTGCAGAGCGCTAAACTTGTGCTCCTAGCTTAATAATACTGTGAATTCAGTTTTGTTTAAGATGGAACACTTCTAGGACTAGGGAGATGGAACAATGGATAACAGTACTCTCAGTGCCAGCACGAAGATGACAAGTCTACTTTTTAATTGCTGAATTACTGTTGCTTACATTTTAACTCACACTGAATGATTATTTTCTTATAACACTTTCATTTCTAATGCAAGTATATTTAGATCATTGGAATGAAACACATAAATAGGAATTGAAACCCTGTCTACAGAGTTCTACAACTGGTCACACAAGAGAATATATGTCTGAGAGATGCCCTGGCCTCAGTGACACATCTACAGTGGAAACTCCACCACCTAATGCTATTGGAACATAGCCAAACAGGGCAGAGAGAATACGAACACATCCCTCAAACTCTCACCGATGAAAGAAGCTTCCTCCAGCCACAAGTAAGTTTTAGAGAATAAGCGCTTGTCCCTAGCTAGGACTCGTACATTAACCCTCACCCAGCCATGGCCTAGGGACCACTGCCAAGGGGGGAGTTGAAAGATTGTAAGAGCAATTTGGTTTGCTTGACATAAGGTAACAAACTTCAGGCACTGGAATTGTCCATATGACTTGCGAGTGATGCTGACATCTGACAAATCCACGCTGATTTCAATCAGACAAAAACCCAGCATGAAAACGTAGGTACATGGAAAAGCATGCTATTCCCAATTGCTTGCTTATAAACCTCTTGTAAGACCTTGCCTGTGAAAGTCCTGTTACAACACAGTACCCAAGTTGAATGATTCTTTATATAATGCCATTCTTACCCGCTATTCCTCTGTAGATATTCTATGAATTTCAAAACAGAGGAAAAAATGTGTCATGCTATCCTAAGGCCCCATGCTGACCTCCTGAGCACATGTTCTCAGCCCCCATCTTATTCACTAAGCTCCATCCAGCACAGCGTCCTCCCTGTTCTTGCAGCTTGCATTTTTGCTGCCTCTGGACCTTTGGTCTTGCTCTTCTATCTGTGGAATGTTTTTTACCCCAGGTCTTTGTGTTTCTTCTCAGCTCACATGCCACCTCCACAGCAATGCCTCTGACCCTGTACTTCTCCAGTTACTCTCCAAATGACAATTATGATACTTGTCAATACCTCCAGCATCTCAGGGGTATATATTTACCCATCTGTATCTGCCTTGAATGGAGGTATTTGCCCCCAGAGAATAGAAATCTGCTTTTTTTAATTTATCCTGCAGAACACATTTGTCTGGTCAATATTAGAAATTAAATAATAGTGTCAAATTTATTGAATAATTAACACTGGTATATTAAAGCCATGCACCTGCTTTCAAAAGTGATACTGTGCTGCCTGCGCCCTAGCCAAGGCCAGTGCAGGGAGGGGATGCTCAAAGCCTTTTCTGGGTTTGGAAGACCCCTCTTGTGCTTATCAAACCCTGCTGCTTTCCCACATCTCCTCATTTCCTGCCTTTTAGAAGAAAAATAAAACAAAATATTTTTTGTTTAAAACCAATTTATAAAATAAGGTAGTATTCCTTAATATTGACAGTTTTCCATTTGATCAAAATTGACCTTAAAGAAGTTTAGAAAAAGAATAAATCAGCTTCCCTACCCATTCATAGACAGTCTGGTGTTCTGAGCTCTGCAACTGCCATGCCACGAATGAGTGAACCTCTTCCAGTCAAACTCAGAAAACCCACTAGAGGCAGGGAAGCCAACAGAACATGTGAAGAGAACTTCCGTAATAGCTGCACTCCTAACAAAATAGCCCAAAGCTATTAATGATCCCAGAATTGTCAACTAGCAGATACATTCAGCTCCTCTACTCCTAAGACACTACTTCACAGCTTACTAAGTGGACGCTCACTCTACGTGTTGCTCTGGCTTGGGGTGTAGTTAAAATAACATCAAACTGTACAGCAGTCCTCATATTTTATAAAGTGATCAGAAATGACAGAAGAGGAGGCAGTGGGCTGTAAGAATGGAAACAGAATTATGTTTACTACAGTTCTAGGAGTTTGATAGAGGCTTGAGAATGATGGAAAGCTTTGCCAAGACTGAAGCTTTAGAGCTTTCTGCTCTCCTTTGAGAACATCATGTGCCAGAGGGTGGGGGACAGGGAGTTTACTGCCAGAGTTTTTCTCATGCTGTGCTCAATTTAGTTGCTATTGTTTATATTTGGGGGCTTCGATTTTGAGTCACATAACCTCCATTACTGTTAAGTGTGAGAACATTTTAGTTAATTATTTTTAATCTGGATTAGAGTTTTGCTCTAAGCTATAATTTAGCTTTTCTAAGATCCTTTAAAAGTATGTTGAATGTGTAGGTGAGATTTAATTTTATACCAAATCCTCCCCTTTACATCTCCACACACTAGCGTCTAAAGCAGCATTAATTTTTCAAAAATGTTTATGCATAGAATATATTTAAATATTTTGAACAATGAGAACACAATAGCAATCTTCCAAATGTATAACACTTTGCAACTATAGGAACTCAGAAAATAGATATCTGAATTGATATTAATTTAAGAATTTATCACTAATCCTTATGAAGTAATCTGTTGGTTTGCTTTTTTAGACAGGGGTTCACTATGTAGCATACATAGGCTGACCTCAAATTTAAGGCTCCTGCCTCAGCCTCCCAACAATGGGATTACAGGTCTATGTCACTATACTTTATTTCTTATGAGTAATTCTTGTGAGTGAATAATAGCTGCAGATTTTTTGATGTTTGAATATTCAACCAATAAAGGTGGTTCTCATAAGTAGTTAAATATATACATAAAAAAGAAATTGTAAAGAATAGACTGTACCAGTTTAACAACCCTTTTTCCAATACTAGAGCATTCATTCAAATGAAATACAAGATTATTTTTATCTGCTGGTAGCAAAGTGTTAAACAAATACGTGCTTTGGAGAATTATTATTTAATTTGTTGTAAGATTATTATGTAATCAGCTCATAACTTATAGCCAAACAGATCCTCCTAGGATGGATTTTATGGGCTAATTACATAAGAGTATTACGTCTTGCTAAATAGTTTCTCAGCTACTCTTTAGGCTTCACAACATAGTCACATCACAACAGCCATTCTTTAAGATGGCCTCATAGTCCCTACTTCCTGGTAATCTGTCATCCTTCCTCTAACAGGCTGGACCGTGACTAATTCTGTCTGTCGAGTAGAATAGGAAGAAGGGTGATATGTGCTTGAAATACCCAAAAAATATAGCTCTTTCTTCCTTCGATAATTATCTGCTTTATAGGCATTCACGTTTGGACAGGGCATGGTACTATTATGGCTCCTTAAAAGCAAAAGGGAAAAAGCACTTGAGCCTTTTGACAATTGTAGACCCAGAATGGATCAGAGCCTTGACTAATGATACAGAAGTAAACACCTGTGTAATCCTGTGGCATTAATCAAGCATTTAAGTGATACGTCCACACTGGAAAGCCACAACCCTATGAGCAGTCTAAGCCAAAACCTCCCACCAAGCCTTCATGGACATTTGTCTGTCTCTGAAATTCTATGAAACAATAAATATTCATTGTTTGAAATGTGACACTTAAGTACAATTTGTCAAGTAGGAATGGATATGTAATACATCCTCTGAGTATCATGTGTGTATCTATCTATCTTCTATCTAATCTATCTATCTAATCTAATGTCCTCTTTAACACCTACACAGCTAATATTCAATATTGAGATACTCTAGACATATAATTATATATGTTAGAAGCAATCTGTGCTCTGTATGTTTATTTTTTTTTTTTTTGAAAATATCCTTTTTACTACCACTCAGTTTTTGGATGATGAGAATCAGTCACCTAGGAAAAATAGAATAAATTACTACTGCGGTTACTTCAAATTCTATGGGTTTGTGACATTCTCATATGCGTTACAGCAAAAGGCAAATCTGTTACTGGTTTAAAAGATTTAAATAGTTCTTGTAACATAACTTCCTCACATTTTTTTTTAATCTTATTTATTTTTTTAATTTGTACTTTGATGGTTTGTGCATTTTATGCATCAATTCTCATTAAGTTCAGGTGTATTTCCCTTTCCCTTCCCCCACCCCACCCATCCAGATTCATGTATTCTTGCCATAGACTGTCCTGCTCTTTAAGGTTCTATTTTTTTCATTTTTTAAGCTATAAGTGATATGTTGAGGTTAAGCATCCTTCGTGCAAAACCAATCTTAGACTTTGTGCCCCCAACCCCCACGATCCCACCATTGCAGTGGAGGTTGACAGGTCTGTTTGTTTCAATCAAGTTGCATCAACAGATGAGTGTCCAGACACATCGCTGTAGGTTTTCACGGTTCACCCCAATCGCGCCTTTACATTCTACCACGCCCCTCTTCCGCAGATCTGTTCCCTAGGCTTAGAAAAAGGGGCACAGGTGGATGAGAGTAAAAACTGTCCTCTCTCTCTGGAGCTGTTGAATGGATTGCTGGTCATATTTTCTGGCTGTTTCTTTCATGGGCTGACAGGTTTGTCCAGGAATAATCCTTTCGTTCCTACTCTATAATAGTTGTAAATAAAGATAATAATATAATATATAAAAATATAATAATTAATAGTTATAATAGTCTCCAATTTACGGTTGGAAAATGACATCATTGCATCGTCATATTTCTCCTTTTTTTTCTATGGGGGGAGGCAAGAAAGTCTATCAAACTTTGTTGCCCCTAGAAGGTAAGTTTCATAGGACTCATTATAGATAGTTTTTACATGTAGGATCCACAGAAGGGTCGATGTTTATGGCAATTTAGGCTTTTCTTCCTTTCAGTGTTCAGACGGGTCAACCTTTCAGGTTGCCACTTTTGGTACATCCCACTCAACGCAAAGCTGTATCATTTCTTCCTCAGCTGTTAAGTTGGTGACATTTTGTTCTGTTGGAACAAGCAAATCTTTTCCTTTAGTTAGTTTTAATATTTGATTTGCAAGGTTTTTGACTAGATGGTTTCATGTCTGTCTGTACTGCCCCCCCCCTTTTTTTTAACCCATGCATCTCCAGAAGACAGTTGTATTACATAACTATAGGGTTGGAATCAAGGCACAGATTCATCAAATTCACCCATGCGTTTGGACTATATGATTAATTGGGAAGCAAACTTAAATTTTGCTTTAAATCATCTTAAAGAGAATGTACAAGGTGATACTGTACAACAGAAATTTATAGAGAACATTTGTATGTGTGCCAATCCCCAAGTTATTGCTCTAGAGATTCTGTGCAAAACAAATGTGGACAACAACAAATTATATGACATTAACTCAATGCCTTGCCGTTTTTATCAGAGTCTGTAAAAAACCATGTTGTTTAAGTATAAACACCATTATTTTACTTTTACTACTAAGTTCTAAAACACCATGTATCTGTTAGACAGTTGCTAGGTGAACTATACTTGTGAACTCACATCAATTAAATATGCCTTGATTGAATATACACCCGTGTCTCTCCCACCCATCCCCCCTCCCAATTCACCATTTCAGTCCATTTCTGATGCAGTCTTTCTGTTGGTTGTTCTTTTACTATGCACCCTCTCCATGAGAATATTTATATCTGGGTTGTTGTACTAGCATCCACATCATGTGATACCATTTTGTCGTTTTTCTGGGACTGTGTTCATTCACTTAACATAATGTCTTCCAAGTCCATCCATTACCTGGGCAAAGTTCGATGATGTTGGTCCCTCTTTGACTGCGCATAGAACTCAATTGTGTTACATGTACCACATTTTTTCTATCCACTCGTCAGTTGCAGGGCACCTGGGCTGGTTCCAGCTTTTTTGTATTGTGAACAGAGCTGCAATAACCCATACTGTGCATGAATCTTTGCAGTAAGTTGTGTCTGTGGGTATATACCCAGGAAGTGGTATGACTGGTCAAATGGAAGGGCTCATTTTGAGGTCTTTTAAGAGGTTCTCACACTGTCCATATGGGTGTATGAGTTTACATTTCCCACCAGCAATTGGATGAGTGTTCCCCTTACACCACAAACTCTCCAGCATTGTGGTACATTCGTGTTCCTGATTCCTAGCCATTCTGAATGGGGTAAGGTGTTATCTCAATGCAGTTTTAGTTTGCATTTCCATTAATATCAGAGATGTTGAAACAAGTTTCTTAAGGATGTTTGCTCAGCCATCTCTAATTTCCCTCCTTCTGTGTGAAGTCTCTATTCAGATCTTGCTCCCTTTGAAGTGATTCATTGTTTTCTTTCTCTTTGTTTTTTGAGTTAGCTTGTATACTCTGGGAAATTAATGCTTTGTCAGATGTATTTGCTGTGAAGGTTTCCTCCACTCTGTGGCTTTTCTCCACTCCTTGATTGCTCCTTTTGATGTACAGACAGCTTTGTGAGTTTAATGAGGTCCCATTTGTCAATTGTCGATCTGATCTTATTTCTTGTGCAAGCTGCTGTCTGATTAGGAAGTCTTTTCCTACACCTTCATGTCTTGTTAGCTGCTGCCAGAGCTTCTCTCATCACCTCCAGAGTTGGGGTTTCACATTGGGTCTTTGATCCATCTGTAGTTGACCTTGTACAAGGTGAGAGGTAGGGGTTTAATTTCGATCTTCTACAAGTGGTTTAATCCAGTTTTTCCAACACCACTTGTGAAGATGCTTTTCTTTCCCTCCTTTGTGTATTCTTGGCCCCTTGTCAAATAGGAGATAGCTGAAATTGTATGGAGCTCATGTTTGCATCTTCAGTTTTATTCCATTGTCCACTGGTCTGTTTTTGTCGCAGTACCAGGCTGTTTTTATGACCTATAGCCCTGTAGTATAGTTTGATTCTGGCATCCGCAACCCCCTGTTTTTGCTCTTTTCACTCAGGATGCTTTTGCTATTTCGGGGCTTTTGTTTTTCCAAATCGAAATTGAGGATTTCTTTTTTCCAAGCCTGTGAAAAAAAAACTA
The DNA here is from genome assembly GCA_009823505.1 of Rhizomys pruinosus. Classification (NCBI taxonomy): domain Eukaryota; kingdom Metazoa; phylum Chordata; class Mammalia; order Rodentia; family Spalacidae; genus Rhizomys; species Rhizomys pruinosus. The sequence goes on from VZQC01004202.1 coordinate 1,002,927, forward strand.
TTAGGGATTTTGATTGGATTGCATAAAATCTGTACACTAGTATTGGAGGTAGGATGGAATTTTATCTATATTATTTTCCCATCCATGAGCTTCAGAGGTTTGTCCATCTTCTGATGTCTCCTCAATTTCCTTTATTCAGGGGTTTAAATTTTTGTGTAGAGATCCTTTGATGCTTTGGTTAGGTTTGTTCCTAGTATTTTATTTGTTTTTGAGGCATATTGTTGTACGTGGGAAGGTCTCCTTGTAGTCCTTCTATCAGTTGCTTGTTGTTGAGTGTAAGAAAGGCTACTGATTTTTCTAGGATTATTTTTGTATCCTGCCACTTTTACCAAAGCTCTTAATCATTTCTAGGAGTTTAATGGTGGAGTTCTTAGCATCCCTTAGGTTAACATCATATCTATCAGCAAAAAGGTATAGCTGATTTCCTCTTTTCCAATTAGAAACTCCTTTAATTTCCTTTTCTTGCCTTATTGCCCACTTGCAAGTGTTTCAGCACTGTATTGAAGAGGAGTCGTGACAGGGGCAGCCTTTCCGGATTCCTACCTTCAAGGGAATGCTTCTGTCATTTCCCCATTTAGGATGTATATGGCTGTGGGTTTAGCCTGTATATGGCTTTGATTACATTGAGGAATGATCCCTCTAGGCCAATTCCCTCCAGCGACTTTAAACATGAAAAAGGATGCTGGTTTTGTCAAAGCTTTCTCCGCATCAATTGAGATGATGTGTGGTTTTTGTCCTTCGTTCCATTGATAGTATGATGATGTTTATTGATTTGTATGTTGAACCATCCCTTGCATCTCTGGTATGAAATCCAAACTTGGTCATGGTGGATGATTTTCTTGATGTGATACTGTAGTATGAGATTTGCCAGAATCCTGTTTAGAATTGGATCTGTGTTCATTAGGGATGTGGGATCTATAGTTCTCATTTTTGGTTGTATCTTTCCGCTGGTTTTGGTAGTAGCGTGACGCTGGCTTTGTAGAAGGAATCTGGGATGAGTCCCCTCCGTTTGTATCCTTCTAAAACAATTTAAGTAGTAATGGTTGTATGTCTTTTCGAAATATTTATAAAATTCTGCTGTGAAACCTTCTGGTCCTGGGCATTTTTTGGTGGGAGGCGTATTATTACATCTTCGATTTCTTCCTTTACTATTGGTCTGTTTAGGCTGTCAATCTCTCCTTGGTATAGACTTTGGTGATTCCAGGATTTCAAGATATTCATCCATTTCTTCTAGGTTTTCAAACTTTTGAAGAGATAAGTCTTTGAAAAGTAGTCCCGTACTGTGTGTTCTGGATTTTTTCATTGTCTGTTGTGATGTTTCCCCTTTCTTCACTGATTCTGTTGATTGGAGTTGTTCCCTCTTTCTTTTGGTTAACTGGCTAGAGGTCTGTCTATCTTGTTATTTTTCTCAAAGAACCACTTTTGGTTCGATTGATTTTTGTAGGTTTTCATGTTCTTTTCAATTCGATCTCTGCTCTGATTTTTGTTATTTCTTCTTGTCTGCTCCGTTAGGTTCATTTGTTGTTGTTTTCTCAAGATTCTTATGCTCAAGTGTTAGGTTCATCACTGTGTGTCTTTTGTTTTTTTAATGTAGGCATTAGAGCTATAACTTCTTTTAGGACTGCTTTTAAAGTGTCCATAGAATTTCTGCTGTGTTGTTTTATCATTGTCATCAGTTCCAGGAATGTTTTTTTTTATTTTTTTTATTTCTTCTTGACCCACTCATTATTCAAGAGTGTGTTTAGTCTCCATGTGTTCCTGTAGGATGTAGGGTTTATTCTTGGTGTTGATATTGAGTTTTATTGCACTGTGTCTGGATGGAATGCATGAGATTATTTCAATCTTTTGATATTTGTTGAGTTTTTCCCTGTATACCAGTATATGGTCGTATTTTGGGGAATGTTCTGTGAGGTGTGAGTAGAAAGTGTATTCTCTGGTGTTTGGTGAATATTCGATAATGTCTGTGAGGGTCCATTTGGTATATTGTGTCCATTTAGTTCGGATGTCTCTTTGTTTATCTTTGTCCTGTTGACCTGTCTAGGGGACTTGAATGGGTTATTGAAGGTCCCTAGTATTGTGCTGCTGGGTTTAATCTGTGCCTTGAGATTGTGAAGAATTGTCTTTATAAGTTTGGTACACCAGAGTTAGTTTGGTGCATATATATTTTGATAGATTGTGAAAATCTTCATCTGTCATTGATCCTTTATAATTGTTAGTGGCCCTCTTTGTCTCTTGTTATGTTGTCTTTTGCTTTAGAGTCTAATTTTGGCTGATATAGAATACCACACCTGCTTTTCCTTTTGGTACATTTGCTTGTGTGAAATTACTTTCTACTTTCTAGTAACTTCATCTTTCTAGCCTTTGCTTCATGCACTATAAAGTTGGTGCACTACAGTGAAATATGTAGGGTTTGTCCTTGTAGACACATATTAGATGGATTCTTGTTTCCATCCTTGCCCAGTCTATGACTCTTTGATTGGGAGTTTAGCCCATTAATATTTAAGGTTATAATTGAAGACGGATGTTGCTCCGTATTTCACTTTATTATCCATTTGGGCTTCTAAAGGCCTTTGATTTTGCTCCTATGGTTATGTTTTAATTAGTTTCTTCCTTAGCGATTGTTCGAGATAGTTTGCTCTTCCTCATCTTTACATGTCTTACATCCTCTTCTACCACTTTGAATTGCTGCTCAGTTATTTTATGAAGAGTTGGTTTTTCCCGACAATGTATTCAGTCATCTTGTTTATGTCATAGAAGTACATTTTATCTTCTCCTTTCAAAATAATCGACAATTTTTCTGGGTAAGTACTTCTGGCGTTTGCCATCGTATGATGATCTTAAATGGGAAACTTTGTCCATGTTCTTCTTGCTTCATGGTTTAGAGTCCAAGAAGAAGCTTGTGGTAATCTGATGAGTTGTCTTTCCCTTTGTATGTGGACGTAGTTTTTTCTTGATTTTGTATAGCCTCAAATTTTGTCTTTTATTATTGGGCATCACTATAGCAAGTTTTAACGACTAAAATATGGCGTGGGGTGTGTCTTTTCTATCTTTTCTGATACTCATCTTTGAGTCCTAGTGTCCTTCTATGTACTTTGAATGGGTTATTTGTCTATTGTTTTAGTTTGGGGGGAAGTTTCATCTGATTACTTCTGTTGAAGATCTGATCAATACTATTCTCTGAGATTCTTTCTGTCTCCTTCCTCTATTCTATGATAGCGAGTTTGATCCTTTTCATAGTGTCCCTATTTCCTGGTTGTTCACTCCGTTGTGTATTTTTTTAAAATGTTTCTCATAGTCTTTAGTTAGCTTTTAATTCTTTAGTCCGATCATGAGACGTTTGATCTGCTGGTCCACTCCCATCTGCTCATAACTGATCGTTCTGTTATCTGCTTCCTCCATTCTTTGACTTATGTGAGGCTTTTTCCTTTTACTTTCTTTCTTGATTGAATTCTGTGTTTCTAATTCCCTTTTTCTTCATCTGTGTTTTTTTTAGTACTTCATTTCCTTTTGAGCTCCTCAATCTCTCTTGGTGGCTTCTCAATCCTCTTTCGGTGTCTCTCTATACTTACTTGGTGGGTTTGGCTTTCCTATTCAGTGTTTTCGGCATCCTCTCTCCTGTTGGATTGTTTGTTTTTGTTTCTCCTCTTCGTTCCTTTGGGAGTGTGTTGGTCTGTTCTTTAGTTTCTTTCTGAAGTTTGTCATTGTAATCTACTAGAGAGTCCTTTTGTAGTTGTTTCTTCTTTCTCTCCTCCTTTAGTTCTCTTATTCTTTATGTTTTTTCTCCCTCTGTTCTTTGGTTTTTTTTATTTTGTTTTTTTTTTCCCTTTAGTTTTTCTGGTTTGTCATTGTTCCTCTAGGTCCTTTTTGAAGTTTTTATTTTTCATTCTCTCTCTTTAGTTTTTTCTCTTCTTTTATTCTTTTTAATTTTAGTGCATATGAGCCAGTCCTATTCGGTCTTAATTATTCCTCTAAGATCCTTTCCTTGGATCCTCCTCCAAGGGGTTCCCATATGTAAGCTGTTCTGCCTACAGGTTTGGTAGAGCTTGGTGCGAGGATTATCACTGGTGTCTTTCCCATGGTGTCCCTTCGTCGTGTCCCTGGCATGTGGGATTGTTCCCTTCCTTTTGGGTTAGATCACAAACTTTAGCACTACGGGTGTTATGTGTTCCTTGCTCCTTCCTCCTTAATAATTTTTTGTTGTTGTTTGTTGTTTTCTTTCCTCCTTCCGTCCTCCTTGGTTTTGGAGTATGGGACATTCTGTCGGTTTTCTTCAATTTGTGTGCTATATTGGATATTGGAAGCCAAAAGCACCTCTCTTCGTTCTCCTTGTTCTGAAGGTCTTTCCGCAAGGGGGGGGGGGGGGGGGGGGGGGGATGGTGGGGGTGGGTTATGGCCTGATCTAGCCAAGCGCCCCGCAGCCTCCAAGGGCAGCCGGCTCCTTGCGCCCTGTTCCGGACTCTCCGGACCCTCTGCCTGGCCCAGCGCCGGACCGGGTTCCCCCCTCAGGCCCCAGCACCAGCCGCTACTCGCCCAGATTGGCCTTACTGGTATTATGCTGCCAAAAGGCGCAGCCCGCCCTGAGCCGCCGGACTCTCCGGACCCTCTGGCCGCAGGCCCCGGTCCCGCCCTTCACAGCCCCAACAAGCCCAGCTACTCGCCCAGGTGCTTCTGTTGGTATCCTGCCCAAGGCGCAGTCCGCTGGCCCCGGTACTTCGGACCCTCTGTGCCCAGGCGCTGGGCCCTCCCGCCCTCAAGCCCCAGCAACCCACAGCTACTCGCGCCCGGTGCTTCGGTATCCTGACCAAAGGCGACCCAGCCCCGCCCTGGCGCCGGACTCTCCGGAACACTTGGCCCGAGCCCCTTGTCCCGCCCCACGTCCCCGCAACCCAGGCTGCTATCACTACCCGCTCTGTATGTTTATTAGAAGTGAGATGAATAGTTTAAAAATGGTCATTTGGAATATTAGATATATTGTGTAAAGCTGGTCTGGAAGTTGACTTTTTTATACTTAATATTAACTGAGCAAACATATAATGAATATTAGATTAATATATTTATATAAATATAAATATACTATATATTATATTTTATCTTTTTGTTAACATATATATATATATTTTCACATCTTTTGTAACAAAAAGCAAACCGCTTGTTGACTAAGATAGGGTAAAAGACTGTAAGGGGTAAGAGAATCCTTCTGAGGGCAGTGGGCATGTTTATTGCATTGATAATTTTTTTTATTTTTTTTTATTTATTTTCTATGTGTATGAATGTACTGTCTGCATGCAGGCTTGTGCACCCATGTCGTGCAATGCCGCGGAGGTCAGAAGAGGGTCTCAGATTCCCCTGGAACTGGAATTCTCCTGGAATTGGAGTTACAGACGGTTCTCAGCTGCCATGTAGGTGCTGGGGATCTAACCCAGGTTCTCTGCAAGAGCAGTCAGCGCTCTTAACCCCTAGGCTATCTCTCCAGCCTGCATTGATTATTATTTACTGAAAACATGTATATTGTGCTTTGTTTTTTCATTATGCGTATGTGAAGCTTTTCAAAATGTGACCATTACATAAACTCCTTCTTTTCAATTTTTGGGTCCCAGTGGTGGTATTCATTCAAATTGGTATATAAGAAATTAAGAGAACAGCATTCTAGCCATACATCATTGAATGAGACATAACTTCAACTGCATTGGAAGATATAAGCCAAAGTATAACTGAACACTCAGATGTTTTCCCCAAACAAGTGGCAGTTTATTCTATGGAATATGCTGAGAAATATTAAAGTTGATTTTTCATCCCCATGAGTCTTGTAATATTGAGAGAAGCAAACACTTCACAGCAAAAGAAGTAACCACACCAATGACTAATAACTTTTTAAGTCCACAACACTCCCTCAAACTACAAAGCATAAACTTTGCTCTATAAATCCTTTAGAAACCTGGTAAATAAAAATTTAATTTGCACTTGCAACTATAACTTCCTAATTTTTCAACATATATTAAAGAAAAGTTACAAAGATAAGGTCATTACATACACAATTTGGCCATGTTAGAATCAAGGTTTGTATATTATCATATTATTTATTACAGATATACTACTGCTTCCCCAACAAGTTAAATACTAAATATATACATGCAGATGGATTTAAAATGGATAACAATTTGGTTTTATTAATTTCCAATAATATTTCACTTATTTTAATGATAGCTAAGTATTTATTATGTGTATGAGTGTTTTGTCTGTATATATGTAAATACACCATGTGCATGCAATGCCCATGGAGGCTAGAAGACAATGTTGGTTCCCTAGAACTGGAGTTAGGGACAGTTGTTAGCCACCATATGGGTCCTGGGAACTGAACACAGGCCCTCTGGAAGTGCCATTGTGCTTAACCACTGACCCATCTCTCCACCCCCAAAATCATATTATATAAGTCACGGTAAAATCCCAATTGTTAAAGTCTAACTAGTAAAATTAAAACAATAATCATTCTGGGCTGGAGAGATAGCCTAGCGGTTAAGAGCACTGACTGCTCTTGCAGAGGACCCGGGTTCGATCCCCAGCACCCACATGGCGGCTAAGAACAGTCTATAACTCCAATTCCAGGAGAACTCCAGTTCCAGGGGAATCTGAGACCCTCTTCTGACTTCCGCGGCATTGCACGACACGGGTGCACAGACCTGCATGCAGACAGTACATTCATATACATACAAAAATAAATAAAATTTAAAAAAATTAAAAAAACAATAATCATTCTAAAATTGAGAAGCAGGGTACTTTTATATTGTATCAAAGTAAAATAGTAACATATGGATGGCTTACAATGCTGTCCGAATAAGTTGTAGTAGGCAAAATACGAGTTCAAAATGCACTTATATATACAGCCTACTAAGCATAAGAGTTTACCTTGGCCTGTTCTAAGAATATTCAGAATAGGGGCTGGAGAGATGGCTCAGCAGTTAAGAGCACTGACTGCTCTTGCAGAGAACACAAGTTCAATTCCCAGCACCCACATGGTGCCTAACAACCTCTGTAACTCTAGTTCCAGAGGATCAGATGCCCTCTTCTGACCTCCGTGGGTATACACATAAAGTAAAAAAAATAACTAAAATGTTTCTTAAAAAGTACTCAGAACAGCTTTCCTCTGGCTAGTAAGGCAAAATCATCTGAAATGAACCCTATTTTATCAGAAAGTACTGCATCTCTTGGGTAATTTATCAACTACAACTTAGAAACATTAAGTGGCAGCACTGAAGAGTACTGCTAATTCACTTTCATGATTGAGTGGCTCCTGGGAGCTGGAGCTTACTGCTACTTTGCAACATCACAAAAGCATACTGTACTATATGACACTAGCCTGAGAAAGACTACAGTTAAAAAGTAAGGTCGGGGCATGGTGGCGCACGCCTTTAATCCTAGTACTCAGGAGGCAGAGGCAGGCAGATCTCTGTGAGGTCTAGGCCAGTATGGTCTACATAGAGAGCTCCAAGCCAGCTGGGACTAAAGGGAGACCCTGTCTCAAAAAATACAAAAGAAAAAAATTGTGAAGTGAGATTTCTACTGAATGAATATTGCTTTAACTTCATGATTCATCCTCTACTGTCATGAAAAGATCATTCCCCCTTTTCCCTTCTGTTTCTTTCCAAATAAACTGGGCAGTATTATTATTTTAATTTTGCTAATTTGACTTTAATAATTGGGATTTTACTGTGATTTATTGTGTAACATGCACATACTAAAATTCTAGTCATGTGTAGAATACTAACAAATTGAAAGATAACTATCCTCGTGACAGGTAATAATTACTCCTTTACATGGATCTATTACCAGTTAAGAAACAGTGCTCTGATATCAGCAATGGATTATTCTGCCAAGGAGATGTTGGCCAGGAGATCCAAGCCCCCCAAAAAGGTAAAGGCTTTTTGCCTGCAAACTGGGATACCTGCAAGAAGAGAGGCGATAAGGCCCTGCTGTCGAAGACCTGGTGTAAGCATGGGAAAGATGTATTGAGACCACACTTGCAAGTGTACAGTTGGTCTCTGGAATGCCAGAGAGTGTTACCAAAGGCTACTAAATCAATAAAGCAAATATTGGTCTCCTTGAGTCAAGCAAGACTCTTCTGTCAGCATCAGCTACACCTCACCTTCCTGGAAATACTGTGCAGCAGTGGCAGCCATATGTCTGTATATCCCAAATCTAACTGGCTATTAGCTCTCTCCTTGGAGGAATAATTCACGGCTGATGCCACAAGCTTACATCCTCTAGTGGTTAGGAAATGTTATAAGCCACAGTAAGACCTTATCATCTTTTACAGAAAAGTTATAGTTCATGGATTAGCATACCATCCAAACATCTGTGTCTATACCAACGTAGCCTACAATAATAATTAGTACTGTTTAAATGCCTGTAATTGCTTGTGCTTCATTAGTAGGATTGAAAGGTTATTCCTGGATAAACTACCAACCCATGAAAGGAAACAGCCTGAACTGATCAGAGTCCAAAACGACAGCTCCAGAGAAAGTAGACTGTTTTGCTTCTCGCCCACTTGTACCCCTTTTATAAGCCCAGGAAACAATCTGCAGAAGAGGGGGCATGGTAGAATGTAAGGGCTGAGATTGGAGTGAATGGTGAAACTACAGTAATATAGACTGGTCACTTATTTGATCAACATGATTGTAAATACAAGCCCCTCCAGCTGGATGGTGGGAGCCTTGGTCTGTGTGGGTTTGGGCATAGCTGCTTGCAAACTGGTTTTACATGAAGAATGGTTGTACTCAAAACTTATTACTTATTGTTAAAAAATCAAATAAAAAAAAGAAACAGTGAAAGGCAGTAAGGATGTCTACAAAGTTCTATCATATCAAAAAGAAGTCTGAATGTTGGGTTGATGATAAAACTTAAATGTAGTTCTACTTTAAAATTATGAAATATTAGAATGATGAGGAGGAAAAATATATAAGCAGCTACTCATATCACAGATTTAACCAATAAAAATGCTCTAAATTTTCTTTCAATTTTTATTACATAAAGAAATAAAATATTACTGAACAATACTGAAGCTAAATCTCAGACTCACTTTCCCTTCTTGGCCCTTCCGCCTAGAGGTTAAAAGTGAATTCTTTACATTTAAATTTCATTTTAAGGTTTTGTTTGGAAGAAAGTCTTTTACATGAAAATTTCCAGAAAGCCAATTTAAAAAATTTTCAGCTTCATGCTCTATCAAGGGATGCAAATTAAAATAACAGGAAGCTATCCTATTACCCATCACAGTGAAAGTAATTAAAGCCTACAAATTCAGTGTTGGCGGTGAGGATAAACAAGAGTTCACGGAACACTGTTAGGACCTAGTCTATGGTTTAGAAACTACCATCCTAGGAATCTAATCATGGAAAAGCACCCTTTTCTATGGGCAGGCAAGTAAAAAGGTAATAATAATAAATGGTAAATTTAACATTTGTACAGACCCTCTTGCATGACAAGTACTACTCTAAGTCTTTTTATTTAATTTTTACTCTATTATCCTTTCTTTTCAGATACTCATTCCCCAGGAAACCTACTCCAATTTATAGGTGAGAAAACAGAGGCACAGATGTTCGTGCCTTGCCAAAGATGCAGAACCGGTAGTGGTAGAATCACAAACACAACAATGCCGTCCAAAGGTGAAAGGCCATCAAGGCTGGAAGGAACAAACTGGTCATAGCATATTCACAGAGAACTGAACAGCACAGGCTTTCAAAGACCTCCAAATGACAGACTGTATACACTTCAAAAACCCAACATGGAATAAAGATCATGTGGTTGTCACCTTGATTAACTGGTTTGTTCCCTTTAGCTAAAACACCTAAACCAGTCTTAGACTATATTTACAACTATATGGGATAAAGAACAAAGAAAGAAATTCTTTCTCTTCTCCTGGAGTAAGGACAGATAACAGCTAATATAGTGTATCAGTACTGTAAATTCAGACTCATCAATTAGAATAGATTTGGAGTAAGCGCTGGAATGGGGAAGGTTTTGCCGCTTGTAGTGTGGGCTCTCAAATAAGGGTATAAATCTGCTTACATGCAAGAGAGAAAGTTCTCTCTCTCTCTCTCTCTCTCTCTCTCTCTCTCTCTCTCTCTCTCTCTCCCCCCCCCATAGGCTTCCTATCTAATATGTAGACACGGTGGGGCTTATCTATTTGATTTGGGACATACTTATCTTTCAGTTCCTGCCATCACTATAATGCACCCTGCCATCACTATAATTCCAGCTCCAATGATGTGACATCCCTTCTGGCCACTGCAGGGATCTGTACTCATGTGCACATACACACACATACACATAATTCAAAATAATATAATTTTTTTGTCTTTTAGAGACAGGGTCTCCCTGTAGCCCCAGGTGTCCTGGAACTCACTCTGTAGACCAGGCTGGCCTTGAACTCACAAAGATCTGCCTGACTCTGCCTCCCAAGTGCTAGGATTAAAGGCGTGCATATTTTAAAAAATAATATAAATTTTTAAATATATACATGAATATTTATGTAAAACAAATAGTATCACAGCTTTATTTAGCCATAGATACGTGGTTCCCAAATATATGAAAGGTTAAAAATACCAAACTATAAATCATGAATGTTCAATAGAAACATGCAATAATTTGAAACTGGATATTTTTTACATAAGTGAAAAAGATGAGAAAATGATGAAAAATAAAAGTGAACAGTTGCTGTACTATACCATCTTATATGGTAATTTTCCCACCAGGGTATTTCCCTACCACTGAAATAGATAATCAACAAGAAAGATATCCTGCCAACGAATACACCTTAGGAATATTCTAGTAATGAAAACAAGCTGTATGAAGTAACAGAACTGAGTTCGTCCTGCTTCCAACAGGTCTTTCCTGTGTTATAACAAGAGACCACAAGGCAGTGCTGTAAGACCACTGGCTTTACAGAGAAAGATTACTTCTTACTGAAGAAACAATTATTTATTTTCTTTAAGTTTCTGTTGAGAAAAGACAGATCTAATAAAGATAAATGTTTGAAAGACCAAGGTTAATGTAGGCCCTGACACACAGTGCTAAATGTTAGTTTTCATGGAAACTTAATGAACAAACAAGTAGGGGTATATTAAATGCTAATTAATCTTAATCTTAGCTGTTGAAAAACTGCTTTAGGTTTAGGTGTGGCAACTCCATTTGAAAAACTTGTTGGGACTCAAGTGTAGACCTCCCTATGATTTATTTCCAACATTGGACACACCTTGTTCAAAAGGCAAATGACTCACGAGGCCATAATCCAAAATGTGATATTCAGCATTTCACTTGCTAATGATATCCCAGATCCATAGCTTCTACTATAAGAAAAACAGTGGTCAGAGAATTCAGTGCTAGAAGTGGGTTGTGAGAATAGTAAAAAGTGAAAGGAGTATGAAGTGAGGTAACGAGGAGAAAGGTCACAGAGGTGTTGTGAAACGTGCCAACATCAACACGTATTTCTCAACATCTTACCATTTAACCAAAATAAGTCAAAGATAAAGAAATGAGGAAACAACACCCTCAGTGTACAAGGAAACTAAGAAAATCTCTGCAGCAATGATAAAGATACCAGGTGAAACAATATTCAACATCAAGCAACTTACTCCTTTGAAATGAACTGAGGAAAATGGGTGTTATTTCTTTTCCAAAGTCCATAAACATATTTCTGCAAGTTTGAGCCTATCAGTCCAGTTTTTTCCACTAATATGTATTCTCAATACTAGTACCTTCCACAGAAGATTGCTATTTTATATCTGTCATTTATTTTATTTATTTATTTTTTATTTATTTATTTATTTTATTATTTTTTTTTTTTTGGTCTTTTCAAGACAGGGTCTCCCTGTAGCCCCAGCTGTCCTGGAACTCACTCTGTAGACCAGGCTGGCCTTGAACTCACAAAGATCCGCCTGCCTCTGCCTCCCAAGTGCTAGGATTAAAGGCGTGCGCCACCATGATATATCTGTCATTTAAAATTTGTCATTTTATTTTAGTTTTTTTTTTATTTTATTTATTTATTTTCTATGTGTATGAGTGTACTGTCTGCATGCAGGTTTGTGCACCCGTGTCGTGCAATGCCGCGGAGGTCAGAAGAAGGTCCCGGATTCCCCTGGAACTGGAGTTCTCCTGGAATTGGAGTTACAGACGGTCCTCAGCCGCCATGTGGGTGCTGGGGATCGAACCCGGGTCCTCTGCAAGAGCAGTCGGCGCTCCCAACCGCTAGGTTATCTCTCCAGCCCTAAAATTTGTCATTTTAATGCAAGTTTATGACTACGTATAATTCTATCTCCTGGTGGTGCAAATTAAAAAGAGCAGTTTTTTGCTCTGTAAGAGGTAAACGCAGTAATGAAGCAGAAACACTGATAGTTTTAACAATGAAACAAGATTATCACAGAGTGGTATGGGAATCAGTTTTTACTTGAAGATCACTTTTCCTTTTAGGAGGAAAAATGATTTACTGTCATCCAGTTCCAGCATCTAACAGAAAAAAGACATGACAAATCCCATGTGCTTTGATAGTTGATAATATAATGACTGTCATTCGTATAAGACTGCATAGAATCACAGCGAGAAAACAGCATTCAACATGATGAAGTTTGGAGCACAGAAATCAGGAGTTCAAGTACACAGATTGGTTTTATTTACTTTTTACATGCCCCTTCAAATCAGAGTACGTCTATTTTATCTCTGTATCTAAGGTTGACTTTGTGTTGTTCTCTTTTAAACATATTTTTTTTTCTGTCTTTTGGGGTCTAGTTTATTTCACTTAATATAATGATTTCCAATTTTACCTGTTTCCTGACATTTTCATATTTCTTTACAGCTACATAAAATCCTACTGTGCATATTGCCATGTTTTCTTTTTTTATTTTAAGTTGAACTTTAGTGTACACATAGCATCAAAGTAACATAAAAGAAATTTGTGATACCAAAAGAAGCATCAAAATACAGTGATACTTTAACCTGGAAATTCCATTTTTTTCTCCAACTTGTGTTGCATATATATACATATATATATATATATATATATATATATATGTATACATACATACATACACATATCACCTAAGTTGGAGGATTTTCTTTCTTTTCCTTCCTTCCTTCCCTTCTTTCCTTCCTTCCTTCTGTCCTTTCCTTTCCTTTCCTTTCTTTCTTTCATTTTTTGATAAAAGATGTTTTCCCCAAGGAAGTGCTTGAAGGTTCCTCCTTGGCAAACCCAACCAACCATCGTTTCTGCCCCTGTGCTCCACCTCCCGGCATGGTCACCCAAATGAGGTCCAGCAAGCATGCATCCTGTCTTGATCTTCCTGGACTGGCCTCCATGACACAGCCTGGGTAGTCCAACAATGGCAGTCTACACTCTCAAGAAGCTGAAATCCCAGTAGCTGCTCAGTCCACAAGCTGGATATCTCAGTCCACAAGCTGGATATCTCATATCTTATATGAATGACATTGAATGTCTAGAGGATTCTCAAGTTTTATATCTGAAGTACAATTTCTCAGACCATATTTTATATAAGAGAAAAAGATGGGGGCACTGGAAAGATGGTTGAGCTGTTAAGAGCACTGGCTGCTTTTGCAGAGGGTCTGGGTTCAATTCCCACCACTCACATAGCAGCTAACAACCATTGGTAATTCCAGTTCCAGGGGAATTGGATGCCCTTCACTTCCTTGGGCATTTCACTTATATACATGTGGGCAATCATACACATAAAATAAAAATAATAAAATTAAAAAATAGAGTTGGGTAGAAGGTCCAGTGGTTGAGAGCTAACACCTACATAAAAGCACACCTGCACCCCCAGAGCTGGGAGGAGTGGAGACAAACAAATTCTGGACTCTCACTTGTCAGCAAGCCTGGCCAAAATGGCAGGCTTCCGATTTAGTGAAGGACTGTCTCAAGGTGCAGTATGGAGAATAACAGAGGAAGTATGCCCTCCTTTGGCCTTCATGTAAGGACACATGGACACACGCATTGCTCAGACAACCATGCTCATACATTACTTCATGTAAGGACACATGGACACACGCATTGCTCAGACAACCATGCTCATACATTACTCACACACCATACAGAGAGAGAGAGAGAGAGAGAGAGAGAGAGAGAGAGAGAGAGGAAAAATACTGTATCAGGAATATTAATGTGCTTTTTCTTCAATTTGTTATGTACAAATTCTACTTCTAACTATGCAACAAAAGGAAGTATACTGCTGGATAACATTAAATATTTACATTAATCTGCACAAAAGCATGACAGAGGAAGTATGGCATGGGGTTGAATATTATAACTCCATTGGCTTTAATCTTTAGTTTCAGTATCAGTTTCATAGTTATCTTATAAAATTTCACTCCACTCTGGAGATGCTGTTTAGTGGCATAGCACTTGCCTTCAATATTCAAGGCCCTAGGTTCAAACAAAAGTAATATACATACACAAATACAGAAAGCTTCCCACACATGCTGGTACACACGGCTTTTATCATAGCACTTAAGAGGAAAGTGAATCTCTGTGAGTCTGAGGTCAGCCTGGTTGACATAATGAGCTCTAGGCCAGCCAAACTACACAGTAAGATCCTGTCTCAAATGTGGAGTGCAATAGAGGAAGACACCCCATGTCAGCTTCTGGCCTTCACACATACATGCATATTTACATTCATGTGTGCACACACACATGAAATAAAAATAAAAGGTTATTCAAATGCTGTTACTCATATAACATTCTTGGTATTACATTAAAGACAAACAATAAGATTGAAATAATTAACTTTTTAATATCTTATTTATTATTTATGTGTACAAGTGTATTGCCTACATGTATTTAAGTGCACCCATGGCATGCAGTGCCTGTGGAGATCAGAAGAGAGCACCGGATTTCCCTGGAACTGGAGTTAGGGATGGTTGTTAGCCACCATGTGCGTACTGGAAATCAAACCCAGGTCCTCTGCAAGAGCAGCCAGTGCTCTTAATCACTAAGTGGTCTCTCCCCAGGCCCAAGGACCATAAACATTGTGTGCTAGAGATTAAACAGGGTGAAATATGCTCATTAAGGGCTCTGTGGAAGGAAACATTGAGCCAGTTCCTATGAAGAGATTGAGAAGGATAAACGTTACAGAGCCAAGGGGACTTCAGCCACAAAGGTTCAAGGTAGTGAAACGTCCAGGAAACCAAAGAAAGGACAGTGTGACTGGTCCACAGGGAGAAAGAGTAGGATGTCCACACCCTGGAGGGGGCACTGCAAGCTAGCAGCAACAACTGACACTTGCCATGCTTAGTCTTACCAGAGATACTGGATATTGAATTGAATTGAAAGCATGGTAAGAAGCTATTAAAAGGTCAATAGAGGATATGGATGGCATTTTGTAACACAGAACTGACTCCTAAATAGATCAAATCAGTAGGATTTGGAACAACCAAGACTAACCAGAAGTGACCTTTAGTCATATGTGACATGTGGCCAGCTGGACAGAAAAAAACTGGTAAATTTGGAAAGAAGAGAATAAAGTTATGGCATAGTCTAGAGGTAGTAATCAATACAACATTTAAGTAGACCATGTAAGTGTTGTTAGTAAGTTGGATACACACAGAGGGAAGAATCAATACTGCTTCAGGTACTCTGAATGATGCCTGAATTACTGAGAGATGGAAGACTTTGAGAGAAATAAGTTTCAAGGAGATATCAAGCACATTGTTGGGACATGTTCAGTTTGAAACACCTGTGACACATCTAGGACAAGCTATCAAGGGCAAGAAAACATATAGGACCAGACTTTCAAAGAGTAGTTTGCCACGAAGCTGTAACTTTTTGCAAGTCATGAAGCATACAAAACTAGTCAAAGCTTAAAGCTATGGCTAATGATGAGATCACTTGTGGAGAGGCTATGGTGTAATGCGTCTATGATTTCTATATGTAGAAACATTTCCTAAGGAGATTCTGATTCAGTAGGTTTCAGGTGGAGACTCCAAAGATGCATTGTTATTAAACTCTCCAGATGAGACTTAGCCTAGTACTGTTGGTAAAATGCTGGTATGGTCTAGAAAATAAACAAGCCATTACTGAGCTGAAGAGTTGTAGTGGTTGGTAGCCAGCCAGAAAAAGAAGATGAAAAGCTGAAGCCGGATATCAGCATGGAGAAAATAATCTATGCAATCTGAGATACTCCAAAGGGGAAAATAAAAAGTACCTGATATTGGGTTTTACTAATAAAAATCTGGACAGAGTCCCTTAAATCAAGTTCTTGTAAAAGAGTCATGAGAAATGCTTCAGACAATATATCTGTGCAAGTGCTCAAGGCTGTTTAATTACTTTGTTCCTTGTCACTTGAGAAAAAAATATGGATACTATCAGCCACAGCATGGCTTGTACCTTCTAGGTATAACTACTTACACTGCTGTACTAAAATCTAAAGAGGGCGTCTTGATACAGGAACTGGCTGTGTTGCATTTAACAAGATCTTCATTTAACTTCAAGGTTACTTTGTATGGGGGGGCGGGGGGTTGAAAGAGGAACTCTGCTTTCCTTTTCCCTTCATGTTATATATAGATAGCTTCAGGACCCCAGCACTCACTAGCCTCTTAGTAGGAGACTAAGACAAGAAGGACCAGACCAATTATGAATCAGATTCATTTCTGTCTTTCTTCAACCTTACATTGTTACCAACCTCTTCCCAAATATCCACAGATGACAGCAACTGCTTAAAAGTACCACACTTCACTGTTGTCTTGTACTAGAGAAATCAAGCTTATGACTCCTCTCAAAGCTTGACATACTTCACCTAGGCTTGTAATAACTACCAGGTGATATATACAATCATTACAGACTGATAATTTGTTACCTTCCACAGATCTGCATTTTAAAATGAACTTTGGCAGAGACAAACTCATTTGAAGGAGTTAGGATAAGGCTGGAGTATTACTATAACATCAAGGAGAAGATATATATACTAAGGACTGGAAAGATAATTTTAATAATCCTGAATCAACAACCTACAGATTACTATCTATTTCTTTTTTTTTTTTTTTCTGGACTCACGGCTGATGAAGATTACTATCTATTTCACCTGTGAAGTCCCAACAGACAGTGTGAGAAATTTTTGAGTTAATCACATGGGAACAGGCAAATTTCAAAAGGACAGCCAAAAGATTTTAAACTGTTACAGAAAGCTGAATTCATGTTACATAATAGCTAAAGGAAATCTTGAGCAAGTACATCCATGAGTCTGCCTTATGAAAAATTTGTGGAGAGCCAAATATTTTCTTCATCAAATAGAGCTAGAAGTAGTTCTTGTATGAGTTACAAATCAAAGACCGGCAGGTATAAAGTAATTAACATAAATGCGTGGAAGAGCCAGACATGAAACAAGGCTGGGCCCAGAGGTGTGTGGCAAGCACTCAGCTTCACTGGGGGTGGAGAGATGGTGAGATCACAAAGACCAAAACATACAAGACTGAAATAAATTGCTCAAAACTCTGTGAGACAGAAATTATCATACGGGAGCTGAGTTGCTCTGATTTCCAAGGAAACAGAGAGGAAATATTCATTACAGTTTTTAACTATCCTGAATTTCTCAAGAGTGAAGAATCAACCAAGATTTAGAAGTTTCTGACCTAGGCAGATAGGGACAACTTAAAGAAGATAATTTGCATTGGGCTTTGAGCTAGGGGAAAAGAACATAATGACCTCACGGGGTTCCATTTTAACAAAAAGTTGCAACTGCTATTTAGCTTGGAAAAAACGTCAGGCAGCACATAAAGACAAAGAAGTCATCATCAAACCACATCCAAACAGCAACAGATAATGAATGAAGCTTCCAATGGTCAAAGGCAAGTGGCAGATACAGCTAGTGTATCTTTTCAACATCTCACACAAATAACAATGTGGATATGTGTTAGCAGTTCTTGAAGAGCTATGAAACAAGAGAGATTGTTGGCAATTTAATGACCCAGTTGTACTGAAAGTAGCATCTGAAAATAAAGGGATATTCATGTTAAAATGATTATCAATTACATATTATTGTGTTTCTGGATACTGTTTCTCATTTTCCACCACCTTAATCCATACATCTAGGCTCCTTTGGAAAAATAAAAGGCATTCATTTTCCAATTGTGATATGCCAACCCAAGGGACATTTTATCATCCATCTGGCACAGTTGGAGCTTCACCACCCAGAACAATAGCTTTCTTGAAATTTCTAAATGGAAAATACCACAGAACATTTTCTTAAACTTGAAAAATGGAAAGGCATAAACTCAGTGGAAAACAGAAAGAACAGCTCTGAAATTATCAGAATGTGGCTTAAATTTACAGCAAGAACCTTTGGGCAAGTTATTTGTCTCCACCTCTGTAGAGTGAGGCTTTAAAACTAAGATTTCAGTCTCTCAACAGGATTGTCAATAACATTTCTTTTCTCTCTCATTCACAGTGAATGAAAAGATTCAAAAACTTTTTTGTTAGCCGGGCATGGTGGCACACGCCTTTAATCCCAGCAATGCCATCACTTAGGAGGCAGAAACAGGAAGATCTCTGTGAGATTGAGGCCATCCTGGACTATCTAAAAAATAAAAATAAATAAATAAACATTTGTTGGGAACAACCTTCAGAAAGGAGAAAAAATTCTTAAGAAATTCTAAAGCAAAATATCATATTTGACCTTTAAGTCTACAAATTACTTTCTAATGGATGAAGACTATGTTGATGTAAAAGGTAGCCTCTTTACAACTGTGAGTTCTCCTGAATGCATGAAACTTAGGTTTTTCATTGGCTTCATCCTTAATGTAAGAGCTGGTTTACTTTCAAATGTTAAAAAAAAGTCCCCCATTTTTGCTTGAGTCCTCTTCTTTCAAGTCTTTAATCATTTCTTCAGATTTATTTTTCAACATTTAAACCAATGCGTTGGGAAAAACTGGGGGCTATTATAAATTCTGAATAGTATAAATCTTTCACCCATAGTATAAATCTCTACCCTTCACTGGGATCAGCTGGCTAAAATCCACCTCTGCTACAGTATTCAATGGAAAAACACAAGATTTTAAAAATAAAAACTTTCCTAAGACTCTTAATGAAAGTTTGTCATTAGGCAAGCCTATTAAATGGTAGCACATTTAATGAGTACTTAACTAAGATTATTAACAGCTTAGTAATTAGATTCTTTAATAAAAAAATTTCAAACTTGCAGGGTCATAATTTCCAGCAACACTGGATACAGGTGTGTTGGACTTAGCTGCTTTTAATTTGATTAAACCAAAAATAACAAGCAAGTGCAAACCCTTCCTGGAACCCTTGGTTTAATTTCTTTTCAAAAATTGCACAGGTAGAATCCAGCAGTTTCTGGCAATATACTAAAGTAAGATCCAAGAAATATAAAATATTCCATCAATTACCAAGTAAAGATGTCGTACATAATGATGATTTTTACCATCAGGGTTAGATTTTGCTATAATGCAGCCCAAAATGTTATCTAGCTCTGAACACAAGGTTGTATGGCTTAGAGAATAGAGCTTAAGTTTCATGACAAAGCAGAGATCAGAACCACTGAACACACAAGGCAATCAGACAGAGATGGACTGAATAGGAAAGGTCTTCCAGGATTAGCTTACTTCTAAGGATAAGAGGCTACTGAGAAATGAGAAACTTATGAATACCCAAATTTCTTAATACATTAATGATAGTCTCAAGGGGAAAAAAAGGTGATACAAGGAGATGGTCACTGTCCTTAGCAAACTATTCAAGTTGGTGGTTGGATATAATACTCAGAGAAGCTAAGCTGAGAGGTAATTCCAGGGTGAACTTTCTGGTATTGTCATTTCTTTGATCAAACCTTCTGAAGCCTAGAAATTAAAGCTTCAACTTCTAAGTCAAGCTTTCACAGCCTCATGAGCTGATCTCAACCGCACCCGCAAGCTTTCTCCCAATAATCTCATTAAAGATGATGCCTGCCAGTCACTCTGGAGAATCTTTAAATATTCTCTGCTTTATAAACCCCAAATATGTCACTGATGCTGTTTTGGGAGCAAAAGGGCTTAAATGTCTTCTTAAAATATTTTTCTTCACTCTCTGGTATTCCAAAGAGTGGTACCAAAGGCCACTAAACCAATAAAGCAAATATGGGTCTCCTTGAGTCAAGCAAGACTCCTCCATCAGCACCAGCTACACCTCACCTGCCTGGAAATACTGTGCAGCAGAGGCAGCCATATGCCTGTATATCCCAAATCTAATTGGCTATTGGCTATACCCTTGGAGGAATAACCCATGACTGATGCCACAAGCTTACATCCTCTAATGGTTAGGAGATGTTATAAACCACAGTAAGACCCTGTCATATTTAACAGAAAAAAATATAATTCATGGATTAACATACCATCCAAACATCTGTGTCTATACCAAAGTAACCTACCATAACTATTAGTACTGTTTAAGTACCTATATATCTAATTGCTTGTGCTTCATTAGTAGGATCGAAAGGTTATTCCTGGACAAACTGTCAGCCCATGAAAGGAAACAGCCAGAATTGACTAGAGTCCAAGACAACAGCTCCAGAGAAAGTAGACTGTTTTGCTTCTCGTTCACCTGTGCCCCTTTTCTAAGCCTAGGGAACAATCTGCAGAAGAGTGGGTGTGGTAAAATGTAAGGGCTGCGATTGGGGTGAATGGTGATAATACAGTAATATAGTCTGGACACTCATTTGATCAACTTGAGCGAACATACAAGCCCCCGCCTGCTGGATGGTGGGACCCATGGGCTGTGTGAGTTTGGGCACAACTGCTTGCAAATTGGTTTTACATGAAGGATACTTGTCCTCATAAATTATCACTTATTGATAAAAAATGAAAAAAAAAAACCAGAGAAAGATGCAGGACAGTTATGGCAGAATGCATGAGCTGGGATGGGGTGGGGTGGGGTGGGGGGAAGGGAAAGGGAAATATGCCTGAACTGAACTGGAAAATGATGTATGAAATACACAAAGCATCAATTAAAAAAAAATGAAGAAAAAATGTTTTACTTCAATTGAATTAAAATTTTAAATTGAATAGCTGCTATTGACCCTTTGGGAAAATGAAAGATAAAAATCAAACCAATAAAAAGTAGCATAATGAAAAAAAATTAAAAATCTGAAAACTCAAAAGGAAATGGGAAAAAGCTGTTCTTCCTTTGAAGAGAGGGATCTGTTCTCATAATAAAAACAGTCTTAAGTTACACATTTTAAAAGTCAAAAGCAATGAAGCTAGTAAAATAACTTGTTTTGCTCCCATAATGAATACCTCTTGCTTGCTCTTTCCCTTCAGTCTTGTAAGCTTATATCGCAACTTATTTACTGCTGAGGCTGCTTTTGTTTCAAAATGTGCACATGGATGGCTTCTCAAATCTCGATGACAAGTGGATTTATTTGCGAGAATAAGGACCTTTCTCTCCTGTGCTTCTCAGAACTATTTCTGGAAAGATGGTGTTGAGTGGGCATCTGGGAATCCACTGTTGGACAGAACCTTGCAGTGAGGCTGAGTCTTCCCCCAGCTGTGCAGAGGAAGCTCCCTTCCCTTCCTTCTGCATGCAGAGGAGAAGCAAACAAAAGCCCCACTTCATAAATTGCTGAGTCTCTGACTTCATTTCCTCAACACCTTTCCCAAGCCGATCTCCACTTCACAGCTTAAGTAGGTTTATCCTAGGGTAAGAATTACTCACAGGTAGCTGGTCAATGGTTTCTCCTCTCATTTGTTCCAGTTTATCCCCAGGAAGAGATTTAACAAACAAATACGGTTAGTCTTCACTCTCACGGAAACTATAACGCATTAAGTGGGGAAAAGTCTCAACATGCAACAACAAAGAATGCGTGGCCACCACACCACTCTCTATGGTCAATTTCACACTGTTTCCTTTCCATTTTAATCTCCCCAGCACTCTTTAGATCACCTCCTTCTTGGGGGACACCATCATGCCTGTGTTGGAGTTAGTCGGTTCGTTTCTCTAATCTCACATGGAATTGATAAACGAACATAGAGAGTTGGTTGGGGTTGCTGTTGTTGTTGTTTGTGTTTTGGTTAGACTGTTTAATCTTACATTGGGACTTTTAAATGATGGTGAATATGGAAGTAATTTTTAAAAAGTATGTCTTTGATTTTTCATAATAACCTTCAAAGTAGTGATAAAACAATGCTTTTCAGAATGAGGTCTATTTAATTAATACTCGGGATTATTTGGTAATTTTTTGCAGAAGTCCTGTATTTGTTCCTTAAAAGGTAGTTTTTCAATGGTGCCTGAACTGCTTATTTTAGCTTTCTAAATCAAAGTTAAACTAAGCAGTAAACAATCTTTTTCCTCATGTGGCTTCCTCTCTCATGGTCACCACTGACGCAGACATCAGCTAAGAGGGAGGCCGCCAAGGATTGCTCAGCATGCCTTCTACGTAACTTGGCAGCCCCTTGTAAACTCCGAAGAGAGTAAATCAAGTATCAGTGACCGATTGTGAAGCTGAATTGCTTCCTCTTTCCCAGTTTCTCACCAAATGGTTTGAATCCAGCTTCCCCTCTCCCAAACAGCAGCCAGTTCTGACGGAAGTCTGTTCTTTCAAACTTGCTTCCATTTGGGAGCAATTGCTTCTATTATTTTTCTCAAGCCTATTAATAACTTAGAAAAAAAAGAGGTACACTTAGTGAATTTTAATCAGCATCACCAATGTTTTCCGGTGTTTTTTCACCATATTTTTCTGTGATGTGGTGCCTGCCTTCACCTCAAGAATAAAAATTTAATAGTGAACTTGTAAATTATAGAGCAATTAAAATGCACACAAGGTGTGGTTTCTATAGTTATCTAGTTGGTACTTTCACAATTTCATTATATTTTTTTCTGAATTTTATCACTCTGGTTTACAAAATAAAGGACATATAAAAAGAAATTTTGAATTAATATTTTATGGAAATTTAAATATTGCAAGAGGTAAACACATACTTATTTAAGCTTTTGTGGCTCTTTATGATATGATTTCAGTAGAATGAAGTTGAAGTGGCACTGAACAATGTTTATTGTATGCCTGGCTTTTTTCCTATTTCTTCGCCATAACAAGTAACAAAGAGTTTATTTGGATTGTTACAAGGCATTATTATTTAAAGGATGAATGCCTTTATATTTCCATGTATAGTAAGTGATCTCATTTCTAAGAGATATCAACTCAATACAACAATAAAAGATCAAAAGTAAAACAACATCCGTAACCCTACTGACACCTTACAGAACAGAAAATTCTAATACTGTCATGAGCTGTACTGCTCTTTTAAAATTAGACCAATTAGCATGTTCCTCAGTGAATGTTTGCAAGACGCAAATCTGTATCTGTGGGGCCTATGTTCTCATCCAGGAATACCTGTAAGAACTTCTTACTTTCTGTTACTTTCCCCTAAATCAATTCTGCTCAGGTTTGGACACTGTTCTCTAACTCTCCGAGGTCTGCTCCCAGCCCCCACAATCAACACTTAGCAGCTGAACCATCCACGAATCCTTAAAAACTAAATAGAACATAATCCAAGTTAGAACAATTGTTTTGCATTACTAATTCTGCCAGACACAACCCATACCTCTGCCTTTACTAATGTCTGTATTTTAATTACATATAGATTCTGTGTGATGAAGAATTCTCATCTTTCAATACAGCTTAAGCAGTCTCATCTTTATATTCTCCTGATCCCATCCCTCCTCCGTTTTTATTATTTCCACTCTGCTCTGAAGACCACAATGCTAATACTCTACTGTGCTTTTGTGTTCAACTGTTATCACCTTCCTTATCGACTAGAAATTGCTTGAGGGTCCCAATTATGTCTTATGTATTTCTGCAGTTCCTAGCATATGCCCTGATATATTATATAACATGCAGAATAAGTGAAGAATGGCAACAATGAATGACAGTTGTATACATGAAAGAAATTTAAATTGTTCTTCCACAGATATTTCACAAAAGATCTGCTGTCTTTCTCTTGCCTAGAGAATACATGGGGTATTCTCTCTAATTAAACCTCACACAGGAGATGGTAAATAGATTTCTTTGCCCTCACCTGACTATTCTATATTCTCACAAAAGTCTTCAATCATTAACTTTCACAAAAATTTTCAACAGAGCAACTCCCAGTCCTTAGAGTGGAAGGCTGCTCAAGTATAGGTGGCCTCCACAGTAGAAGGACATTTTTCATGGGGTTTCAGGAGTACCTAGTGGGTTAGCAGTGATGAAGGCAGCAGCCCGAATTAAAACTCTTGCAGTTCAGCTACTCTGAGTTTCTGGGGTTAATCTCTCAGACGCCTGAAGTCCTTGTACATCTGCAGAGTGAGGACTGTGCTAGCAGTGCCTGCACCTGGATGTGGGTAGCAGCTAATGCTTTTGTCACCCTTCTAAATTAAATATTTATTGAATATTTCCCCAGGCAGATTCAAAGTATCCAAGGAAATCAACACTCTCAGTTTTTTTAATGTATTTCCAAAGTATGAAATTGACCTCCTTAAATGCAAAGATTAAAAATTCTTAAATATTTTCAAGAGGGTAATGAAAACTTGTGATTGTTAATATCATTAATCCAAGAATGACAAAGAATGCTCTCAGCTAAGCACAGGTTAAAAGGCTCTTGGAAAGTGGTATTAAACACAATAAACTGAGAAACTCACAATTATAAATATGATGTAAACATAACTAGACTGCTCATGATGTCTAGACATAGTGCAGTATGTTGGGGTATTTAATTTCAGTCCCAATTCCAACATGTTACCAATAAAATTACCTTGTTCCTACTTCCTTACTTTAATGACCTAAATTAATTAATCTGGCATGACAGACATTCACTAGTCAACTATTAGAACTGCCTATTACACATAGCTGATGCACATCACAAATGTCTACACTTAGTACAAAATTTAATTTCTATAGGATATAGAAAGATCTTCAGAAAATGTTTCCTTATACTACAGTGTTTGTTCTCTCATCCCAAATCTTGGCCTTCAAGAAGCAATTGGCAATTCTGCTTTCAGAGCCAAATCTCTGCATAGTCCATAGCGTAAAGCTTCGGGTACCTTAACATTGACTAAAGCTTCGGGTACCTTAACATTGACTATCTAATTTACCTGCAGTAGCCTCTGAACCCAGAAGTTGAGTCCAGAAGTTGGTCTGGTGTCCTGCAGTTTACCCTTCCCCACCCCACCTCTGCCCTGATCCTTTGCCACCTGCTTCTATGGGCTTCAAAGGAGGCAGAGCCCTCCAACAGAGGTGGGAAGAGCAGGGTGTGGTGGAAGCTCCCTCTCAGAAGTGAGCATGCCTCTGAACATGAAAAGAAGTCACAAAGTACAAATAGGACCCACAATAGTCAGAAAGATTAAAAAGTAATGGTCATTGGCTTGGCCTATTCTTTTATAATGGAGTAAACCTATTTAAATTAAATATGTATGATACAACTTGTTCTTTAGATGTAGATCACAGCATTGCATTTAAGGATAATTTATCAAAGTTCTTGTTTTGATTCACTTTTTAAAGGGACAGTAAATAGGGGAAGTGTGAATTTTCTTGAAGTAATGGTGATTAGTTAGTTTCTGAGTGGGGTGCAGAAGGTTCCATAAAGGGAAGCCTATACTTTGCTTTATCCTCACTGTTTTTCCAATTTATTTCACCAGTCATTGTGAAAATATATTACGTGCCAAAACGTTTTTCATGGGTACTAGAAACACATCAATAAAAAATTCAGATAACTCTCGATCTAATGGAGTTGATATTGTTGGAGATGAAAAGTAAAAAGGGAGAAGAGGTACAAAATACAACACATGAACAGGAAGAATTGGTTGTTTCTATAGAATACAATGATGTGAGGTGAGGGGCTGGAGTTACACAGGGAGGATGTGCAAAGTGGTAGTGCCAGATGACTGTGAACGAAAGATGTCTGAATGAAAGGAGGGAGCATAGTGCTGATTAGTACTTCTAGGATCCGGGCCAAGTTAGAGCTGGGTGAGAATGAGAGCCCAGAAAACAAACCAACTGACCGGCAATACAGAGGCCAGATGTTCCTCTGCTACATGAAGTCGGAAGTCACTGGAGGGTTCTGGAGGGAGAATGTTACAGTAGATTTTGTTTTCAGCTACTGATTAGGGAAAGGTCTATAGGTCCAAGAGGGACTGGGGAGTAAAGTGCTTGCATATAAGCACAAGGCCCTTCTTGTAGATCCCAGCACACCAATAAAAAGCTGGGCCTGACTATAATCCCACTGCAGGGAGGCAGAAACAAGGAACTCCTAGAGCTCTCTGTGCTGCTGCCCTTACCAAATCAATAAACTCCGGGTTCAGTGAGAGACCAGGTCTCAAAAAAAAGCACAGCTAATGACACAGGAAGGTTACACATACACATATACACACACACAAAGGGGGAGGGGGGGAGGGAAGAGAGGAAAGGAAAGAGGGAAAGGAAAAAGCACAGCGAATGACACAGGAAGGTTACACATACACATACACATACACACACACACATACACAAAGGGGGAGGGGGGAGGGAAGAGAGGAAAGCAAAGAGGGAAAGGAAAAAGGAAAAGGAAGGGAAGGAAAGGAAAAGGGAAAAGGAAGGGAAGGGAAGGGGAGGGAAGGGAAGGAAGGGAGAGAAGGAAAAGGAGAGGGAAGGGAAGGGAGAAAGGGAAGGGAAGGGAAGGGAAGGGGAGGGAAGGGAAGGAAGGGAGAGAAGGAAAGGGAAGAAGGGAAGGGAAGGGAAGGGAGGAGGGGAAGGGAAGGGAAGGGAGGAGGGGAAGGGAAGGGAGGAGGGAAGGGAAAGGGAAGGAAAGAGGGGGAGAAAAGAAAGGAGAGAGAGAGAGAGACAGAAAGGGAGGGAGGGAGGGAGGGAGGGAGGGAAGAAGGGGGAGAGAGAGGAATAAAACTACAGAGAGCACTCCCAGGCTGTTTGAGGAGGTGGCTTAGATGAACTTGAAGCAGGGACAACTGAGGGAGGACGTGACTTGGACACACTCGGTAAAGATAGAGGGAAAAAAGCTCACTTAATTCTCAAATAAAGTTCAACTCTCTAAGTGTATGCTTTTAAAGAAAATTCATGCCAAAAACCAGCTGAAGCAGTACAAAAACAGAGAGATTCATACTCAATGTCGACTTTCATTCAGCCTTGATTTCTGTATTCTAGAGGTGAGTGAACAAATGGGGAGACCTGGATAGATGCGGAATTTCTCACTCCCCATACTGAACTCCCTGAGATCATTTGCGCATGACCTCATTTTCAGATGAAATTCAGCCCCCAAACCCGTCTGGGTTGTTGATATGTGACCTACAAATGCTTCAGTTTGGCAACCACATTCGCCCTGTGAACCAAAACATGGTGCCTGAAACCAAGTTCCTCCCTTCTCTTGGCAGAACACATAGTATATGTTCCTGGGAGAGATATGCTGGGGCTCAGCCAGAACTGCAGGCCTATAGGAAAGCCTGTTTCATTTTTATGACTTGTTATTTTGATCTTCTACCTTTGGCATAGTATATAATATACAAAGGAGTAGTCTCTTCCCTAAAGAACTTAAAGCCCAGCCAGGCAGACAGGCAACTCAATATAGGACCCTTCTTTGGTGGAGCAAACAGCTGTAGCTCAGATAGTTCTGCTTCCTGGGGTTTACATAACCGCCAGTGGTGGAAGGGCTAATCCCTGAAGAGCTTCCCCAAAGGAAGCTGGTGTACTACTTACACTGCAGGCTTCATATAGTGGTAGAGTGATGATAACTCTATTTGTAAGAACCATGAAAATGAGGGAAAACACACCACCCAAGACTTTGTGGTCTTCACAGCAGGCAGCAGGAAATATAGGCCTGAGCCTTGGAGCCAACAGGCTTTCTTTGTGTGGGAACTGGGGCAAGTAACACAATCCTGCGATGCCTCATTTCTCATCTGTGATTCATGGGCAATAATACAGCACTCATAGAGTGCTGTAAAGATTACATGAAACTAGTCCTATTAAGTGTGTATCAGAATCTTTATCAATACTGAGTGATTCATTAAATACAGGTCTCTGTATTTAAAAATATATACATATTTCTGAGCCGGGCGTGGTGGCGCATGCCTTTAATCCTAACACTTGGGAGGCAGAGGCAGGCGGATCTTTGTGAGTTCAAGGCCAGCCTGGTCTACAGAGTGAGTTCCAGGACAGCTGGGGCTACAGGGAGACCCTGTCTTGAAAAGACCAAATATATATATATATATCTACATATATATATGTATATATATATATATATATATTTCAAATTTCAAATCTATATTTCAAATTTCAAATCTATATATACATATACAAACCCACCCAACCTATCAGTACATATATTTGCACGTATTCAGTAGGTATGATACATATATATCTATGTGTTCTAACAATCCAGCATAAGCAATAAGGACACAAACACATAAAAAAGTACTCTAAGGGAAAATATATTATTTGAGAAAGAAAAAGGAAACAAATGGGTAATATCTAACTATAGACAGTAGAGAGCAACAGGAAAGCCTTGTGGCAGACAAGGAGAGGGGTGGGAACGGGCTTGACAGAATCCACTGTTAAGGAGGAAAGGGGACAAGGAGGCAAAGTTGTTGACATTCTTGCAACTGATTAAAGAAAACTTCAGCTGTAGAGAAGCAGGCTCCAGCCTTCCAGAGGACACCAAGTGTGTTCTGCTCAGGATACAGGTTGCCCCACGGGCCCCTGCAGGCAGTATGGCACAGCAACACCCTCACCCTCCTCCTCTGGGCCATCTTTCCTGGGGGCTCATTTCAGGGCTGCAGAATACGACTCACTGTCTGTCTATCTGCCTCATAGCTCTGCATGGCAGGCTTTCTCATTACTTTGCCAAGGACTGTTTCTCAGCATGGTTCAGGGATGTTGCCCATTTGCCCTTCTAATTCCAAAACAGACTCTCCCATATTATTTAAAGCTCTTCAGAGCTATGACTAAAAGCTCACCAAATCGTTTTTTTTTTTTTCCTCATACGCTGATCTTTCCCTTGTTACAGACATCAAAAGATGCCTTTTAAAAGTCAAGGATAGTTTATGTTTCTGAAGTTGTAAAAGAAGATTCCAAACTGGTATTTTCTGGTAAAGTCTGGATTTGCCTCACAAATTTTCCTAGTAACAAAAGCCATGTTGCAAACATAATAATGTCACTGTAGCCTCACGCAGTATTACTCACTCTTTCTGTTGTTTTGCTACCTCAGCACTTGGGAACGTTTGAATTTCCCAGTAGTGTGAGCATGATGCTATCATTATATCTTCAGTGTCCACTTGTTTTCAATTTAGTGAGAACAGTCCATTTGGGTTGACTTTTCAAGGCTTGCTGAAAAAAGGCAGCTGGATTTTTAAATTAAAATATTTGGAGAATATTTTAATAAATATTTAATTAATATTTTAATAAAGATAATTCAATATAAAAAGGAGGATGTACACTCAAGAGAAACACAGATAAAATACATCCTGTATAAGTGTGTGTGTACATATACATATGTACATACACACATTCCTTTCTTGAATTTAGGGCTTGGATCAATATTCAAGTGGGTGCCATTCTGAACCTAAAGCATCATAATTTCCCCAAACATACAATATAATATTTTTGTTATAAAACAGCTAGGAAAGCATTTAGTAATTACTAGTTAAAATGTGTTGCATAAGTTATTGCAAGTTCATATGGAGTGAACTTCAATAATACTCAAAACATCTGAGTATCATAAAAGTTTGTTCTTGTTTTTGCTTTCCTGAGTCAGAGTCTCACTCTGCAGCCCAAGCTGGCCTCCAACTGAAGATCTTCCTGTCTCTGGCTCCAATGGATGAAATTATGGGAATGCAGCACCATACCAATCCCAATCATAGAAATTTGGATCCAAGAACTAGAGGCAAAAATCCCAATCAAACTAGAGCTCTAACTTTCTCTTAGAAACACAGTGATAGGTTTGGCATACTACTATGGGGTTGTTTTCTATAAAAATTTTAAAAATCAAACTGTATATATAAAAAAAATTTGAACCAAAGAAAAGTTACTAATTTCTATTACTCTTTCATGGAGCTTCTATAAGAAGTTCTTTGTTTAAGAAAATAAGTACATCAATGAGGTTCGGGTGGTAGATATAGGGCCCAGTTTCTCTCACCAAGTCTTCTATGATCTAAGCCATGTTGGCTGCTGCTCTTCCAGTGCTCCACTTGCTGCTGTTTTTCTTCACGCAGCCAGACTTCTCTCAAGTATGGTGTGAGAGCCACTTTCATCTCTTTCACTACCCAGCTACTCTGTAAACTTTTCTAATTTCTACCATCTCTTTCATAGCTTTCCAGGGAATTTGTTCTTGAACTTGAGGAGTAATCTCCTTTCTTATCTGGGTTTTAGAGCCCCAGAAATTTTGATTAAAATCCTCTTTTGTCTAACATTCCATTAGGATGTTAAAGGTGGGTAACTGAATCTCTTCAAGCCTTGTTTTTTTAATCTGTACTATAGGGGTGGAAACAGTTATCTACCACCTCTGGAATACAGGAGAAAAGATCCACTAAAGACATTAGCTATGTACCTTCTTTAACTCAGAGAATCCTCAGAGAATCTATTTTATAGCATTAAGAACTCAACATCTTGTCCAGCCTAATGGAAATGTTAAAACCCTGTAGCCCCAAATTACAGTTATTCCATTTTCTAAACCTTTCAGCCTTTCCTATTTAAGTCAAACAAAACCACCAGTCCACAGTCACTGTAAATGATGCTTCAGTGATAAAGTACATTTCATGAATTTCTCTTTTCCAAGAGTCACTGCACAGTAGTTAGAAGTAACAACTAGAGGCTGTTTGCTGTGCCCAAAGGCCAGTTCTATCACCACTGGGTTACCCATGGCAAGAAATCAGACTCTTAAGGCAGGAGAGATGCCTCTTCCAGAAAACTGGAGCTCGATTACCAGCACCCATGTGATGGCTAACAACCATCCATAACTCCAGTTCCTCTTCTGACCTCCATGGACACTGGGGGTCAAGGCACAGTGGGTGCCCTTAAATACACTCAGATAACACACTCATACATATAAAATGATAAAATATTTTAAATAGAAAAATTCTTTGATACAATTGCTTCATCTGCAAATGTGAATATTAGTATCTACTTTATAATCTTCATCTAAAATAATTTTAGTATTATACAGATGTTTGTTAAACAGGATAAAATTTGCATTGTACTCTGCTTATTGATTTAAAAAGAAGAAATTTCCAAATGTCCACAAGACAAAACAATGTGATTTTTTGTTTTCATCCTTTGGACTCTCATTTTCATGACTACTGTCTAAGTTTACAACCCATCACAGCCCTGTGGGTTTCTTTGAGTTTTTAGGCTTTTCTCCCCAATTCCATCTTCTCATCTGCTCTAATCCATCTTTCATCAAATACCTCATTGCACTATTATTCCTTAAGAACATTCCTTTCACACTGTGACCATGGATTAACTCCCTACGGTTTTCAGAAAATGTGGGACCCACCCAGCTGCAGACTTACCTATTTCTCAATAGACATCTGTGATCCTTACCCAAGGGATACTCAGTAGCTTTCACTACAATCCCGTACCTTTATTCTTGTTCTTTTTCCTTGACTAGAATGTGGTCTGCCTTCAAATCTTACATGTTCTTTAAGATCCAGGCCAGGTTCCATTTCTACTGCAGAGACATTTTGAACTGAGGCTTTTTTCTTGGCAACTTAAGCAGCTCTGGACAGTGAACCACAGATGACACTATTGTCTTCCTATGCACCCACTCATGGATCGTACCATGAGGTTACTTTTTATTTATTTTTTTTTTAGATGTTTGTTTTTCAATATTTATTTATTTATTTATTTATTTATTTTTATGTGTATGAGTATACTGTCTGCATGTAGGTCTGTGCACCCTTGTCGCGCAATGCCCAGGAGGTCAGAAGAGAGCATCGGATTCCCCTGGAACTGGAGTTAAAGATGGTTCTCAGCCGCCATGTGGGTGCTGGGAATCGAACCAGGGTCCTCTGCAAGAGCAGTCGGTGCTCTCAACTGCTGAGCCATCTCCCCAGCCCCAAGGTTACTGTTTAATATTGTTGCTTTCATGCTTCATATGTACATAGTTTGCTTGACACCCCCAACACATACACACACACACACACACACACACACACGCACACACTGCAAAGCTCAATATTGTGTACATTTTTAATAAGCTGGAAGTGGTAACTTCACAAATGAATAATGGCCTTGACCTGGGATAAAGGCTTGCTCAATTTCTCTTGGTTTTAATTCCACTACTATATTCTTGAATATGCATGTGACAATCTTTTTGCCAAATAGATGTGTATAAAGACACAAATAGCTTTATAAATCCAACTTAAATGCCTATTTAGTCATGTCCACCCACCTAATCTCTACATAAAGGAAAAATACAGTTAAATACTTCAGAAATATTTTATATCACAAAAAATAATTACCATTAAAGCAGGGCACAGCTCAACTGTTCCTAAGTAAGAATTAATTTAAGGGCTGGAGAGATGACTCAGCAGTTAAGAGTGCCTGCTGCACTTGCAGAGGACCTGGGTTTGATTCCTAGCACCACATGGTGACTAACAACCATCTGTAATTCTAGTTCCAGGAAATCTTATGCTTTCTTCTGATTCCTCTGGCACTGCATGATATGAGTGCACTTATACACATGCAAGCAAGACATACACATAAAATAAAAACAATAAATGAAAAAGAATTAATTTAGAGAAGGAAATAGATTGCAACTTTTTACTTGTATTTGTTTGTTTACCACAGGGCCTTACTCTGTGGACTAGGCTAATAACGCTGATGACACGTTGCAGCAATCCTCCCCAAAGGCTGAGAATACAGATATAATCCATCATGCTTAGCCCAGTACTTAAATTTGTATCCAAAAAATAATAGTAAGTTCCTCAAAGTATGAAATGTTATGAGAAAGGTCAAAGTCAAAACCTCCTCTAAAAAGGGATCCCACCATTTTACAAGACAATAGCCTCCAAAGAAATGAGGTCTATCATGTCCAAGCCTTTTTCTACCTTTGCTCCAGATTCTCTCTTCCTCTGTTCTTCTGCCTCTGGATACCAACTACTTCTACAAGATCTTCCCCTGACTGTGCTTCTTGGGGGGGTGGGGGAGGGAGGTCCCCAACTGGGACTCTACAGACAAATACCTCTAACTGCTTTTATACTTTATTTATTCTTTTTTTTTTTTTTTTTACTTTATTTATTCTTAAACTGAGGTCTTAAAATGCTTCCTTTACCGTCCTTTGTCTGATTTATGTAAAGCTAATAGCTTAGACAAAGGAAACTCTTCTGGCTTCATATGTAAAGGCATCTCCCTCCTAGTTATTTAACACTAAAAAAAATTAATAAAATAAAGAGATATTACCTTAACTCTACATGGCAAACTTCACCTTTTATTTTTTTAGGACACTAAGTATTTCTCACGACTTAAAAAGATAGAGATATAAATTTCATTCTTTCCTGGACTCTGGGTGCATCTAGATTTCATGTAATCATGTGTCTTTAATTGTTTCCATGTGTTATTTGTGATTCTGTGTAATGTCATGTATGTCTATGATAATTGTTTTCATGTGTTGTTTATATCAAAACAATTTTTCTTTAATTTTTTTTAAATTTTATTTTTTTCTGTATGTGTATGAATGTACTGTCTGCATGCAGGTCTGTGCACCCGTGTCGTGCAATGCCGCGGAGGTCAGAAGAGGGTCTTGGATTCCCCTGGAACTGGAGTTCTCCTGGAATTGGAGTACAGACGGTTCTCAGCCGCTATGTGGGTGCTGGGGATCGAACCCGGGTCCTCTGCAAGAGCGGTCGGCGCTCTCAACCGCTAGGCCATCTCTCCAGCCCCAAAACAATTTTTTAACAAACTGTGCCCACTGCAGTTTTTTCTTTTTTTATTATGTGCTAAAATTATTAGTTCCATTTTATTTTGAAATGCCCAATTAAAATGCACATGTGCAGATTTATAAATGTGAGTATTTTAGTGATGCATTAAAAGGCCTGATAATTGGGAGTCAGAGGCAGGCATATCTCTGTGAGTTCAAGGCTAGCCTGGTCTACAGAGTGAGTTCCAGGCCAGCTGGAATAGGCTACAGGGAGACCCTGTCTCAAAAACTTCAAAAAAAAGAAGGTCTGATAAATACATACTGCCTTATAAACTTGGGTACTCTGCACATCTTAAAACCTCTTAAACAATATCTTTGGGCTGTTTTAAATGCTAATTGTTAATACAAACAGGATTCATTAAAATTATGACATGTATTTCATGAAGCTATAAATTTAATGTTATATACATGTAGATTTTGATTAGGATTTCCTTTCAAAATAGGTTATAAACACATATATTAAGAAAACTTTTATTTCAATTAATTGAGGAGACAAAATCATTTATTTTTTAAAATCTAAAACTGTTAAAGTAAGGTTTTAACCTACAGCAATGCTGTACAGGGTCAATGCCAATTCCAGCAGACAAAAACCAAGCATGGAACTGGGGAATAGACAGCAGACCCCAATCTTATCTGAAGAGATATGGGCAGCTGATCACCGTTGTGTGAGGAAGGAAGAACTGATCTTAGAGTGAGAGACTCTGAATAGGCTGACAAGACCTCTATGGATGAACTTGGACGAGTGAACATACAGGTACACTAACTTTACACAATAGGCCTTAATACAAATGGCAGAATGTATGAATTCCAGTGGGGGTTGGGGGGCTGTGGTAAGGTACCATGGGGGAAGGGGGTAGAAAGGTGATTAAGATTGATTGAGATATTCTGTATAAAATGCATGAAATTTCAATAATTTTAAGTTAGGTTTTAATTAAGGCTAGACAACATGAAATAATGGACATATATGTATATATATTTGCTATGTGTGTATTAAGTTTCCCTTACACAATGAGGATTGCAGGTGATATAATCTCAACATAGAGCAACATAGAAGTTAGGTTGGCCACATGTCCAGAATGCCAATTAAAAGAACAGAATAAAAGCAATGGGCAAAGAGGATATTAAGTCCATGTGGCCCACTCTGCTGGAACAAGTACAAATAACTAATGGTCTTAAATCTTTCTTTGAGAAAATTAACATGAGTTTTTAAGTTCAAATATTTTTAATATCCTTTTATTGTTGTTCTTTTTAAAAGACAAGATATACTTAATTATACGGTCAAGATGGTGTCCCCTTGATCCCTGTCTCAGTTCTGCTTCTTCATTACAATCCCTATTGCTTAGGGATATAAGTTAATTTTAAGAGATGATTACTCCTGCGGGTGGCTGAATCAGCCGTAGAAGGGTGCTATGTCTGGACTCCAGGTCCGGACCTGTTAGGAACACTTGGAGCCGTCCGACACAGCTCTAGCCAGGTAAAGGCTTAGGGCAGAGTGACTTTTGTGGTTTTGGACAACTGATTTCTGGTCGGTGGCGGAGGGCCAGGTGGCTGGC
>VZQC01004206.1:0-84888 GCA_009823505.1 Rhizomys pruinosus
AACTCTGTTAGTTACCTTTTCCTTGCAGTTAAGGTGCCCTTGCAAAGGATTCCAGCACTATATTGAAAAGGATTGATGACAGGGGGCAGCCTTGCGAGATCCTACCTTTAGGGGAAGCGTTTTGTCCATTTCCCCATTTAGGGGATTATATTGTAGCTGTGGTTATGTCCTTTATATATGGCTTTGATTACTTTAAGGAAAGAGTCCTCCGGCCAGAATTCCCTCCAGGACTTGAAACATGAAGGGATGCGGATTTTGTCAAAGGCTTTCCTCGACAAGATCTGAAGATGAGGGTGGTGTAAGTTTTTGTTCTTCAGTCATCGATGGTTAGATGAATGTTTATTGATTTTTTCGTATTTTTAACCATCCCTGCATCTCTGGATATGAAGCCAACTTGGTCATGGTCGATGATTTCCGTTTTCGTGATGTTTGATGAGTCTGTAATGTGAGTTTGCCAGAGTGCTGTTTAGGATTTTGGTATCTGTGTTTCATTAGGGAGATGAGTCTATAGTTGTCTCCTGTTTGGTTTTATCTGTCTTGTCCTTGGTTTTGGTAGTAGCATGGATGTTTGGCTTCATTAAGCAAGTCTGGGAGACGTTCCTAACCAGTGGTAGTTTAAGTGAGGTTAGGTTTTTTTTTTTGATCTATAACTTGATATTAATAAGGTGTCTTTTTGAAACTATTTTAGAATTCTGCTGTGAACCATGTCCGGGCCCTTGGGCATTGTTGGTTGGTAGGGGACTAATTATTACATCTTCGAATGTCTTCCTGTACATTGGATCTGTTTAGGCTGTCGATCTCTTCGTGGTGTTGAGCTTTGGTGATTCCCAGTATTTCAGAATATGTCATACACTTTCCTCTAGGTTTTCAAACTTAGTAGAGATGATAAGTTTTTGAAGTAGGCCCATTTGATTGGTCCGGATCTTTTCATTTGTCTCTTGTGATATTTCCCCTTTCACACATGATTCTATTGATTGGAGTTGTTCCCCTCTTTTTTTTCATAAACTGGGCTAGAGGTCTTGTCCTACGGAGCGTTTGTTTATTCTCGCTAAGAACCAACTGTTTGGATTCATTGATATTTTGTATGGGTTTTCCTTTGTTTCTATTTCATTTGATGCTCTGTTTCTGATTAATTTGTAAATTTCGTTCTTATGTCTCTGCTCCGTTTAAGGGTCTTTTGTTGTTGTTTCCAGTATTTTTAGCGGCATGTTTAGATGCATTTATTGTGCAATACTTTCTGTTTGTTTAATGTAGGCACTTAGATCGCATTCACGTCCCTATTAGGATTTGATTTAAAGTGTCCCAGTAGATTTGTGCCTTGTGTTTTTTGATGATCATTGCTTCATTCTGTTCCAGAATGTTTTTATTATGTCTCTTATTCTTCCTTGACGCATTCAATCATATTCAGGAGAGTGTTGTTTAGTCTCCAGTGTTCCGTGTAGTTGTAGGGTTTATTCTGGTGTTGATATTGAGTTTTTATGCAACTGTTGGCTGATAACATCACAGCATCAACACACAATCAACTATTTAGTTTTGGAGAGTTATTTCTGTCCCAAGATAGTGGTCATTGGGAGAAGTTCAGGGGTGTGAGTAGAAAGTGATTCTGGTGGTGTTGGGTGAAAGTAGAGGGAGATGTACGGGTGAGGCATTTGGGTGTATTTGTGGGTCATTTAGTGTCAGATGGTCTCTCGGTGTTAATCCTTGCCGTTGACCGTCTAGGGACGTAATGGGTTAATTGAAATCCACTAGTATAGTGTGCTGGGGGTTAATCTGTGTCTTGAGATCCGTGAAGAATTGTCTTTATTAGGATTTGTTTTGTGCCGTGTTATGTTGATATATTGATTTATGATTGTGAAATCTTGCATCGTCAATTGTTCCTTTAAGTAAAATTTAATGGCCTTCTTTGTCTCTTTTGATTCGTTTGCTTTGAATCTGATTTTTTGGTCTGATATTGAGAATATCCACACCCGCATACTTGCGCCCTTTTTTGGACATTTTCTTGGAATACTTCTTCGATCCCGCGCTTTGCACACTTAAGCCTGATGGTGCCTATCCTTGAAATTGGATGGTTTCTGGAGACAGCATACAGATGGTTTTGTTTCCTCGATCCATTCTCCCAGCTATGCCTTTTGATTGGGATTTAGCATTAATTGAATTTGGTAATTGAAGATGGATATTGCTTTCCTTTCACTTTGTTATCCATTTGGACTTCTACCTCTGATTTTGCTCCTACTGGTTGTTGTTTGGTATTAGTTCTTTTCCTAGGTGTGGGAGGATTGTTTGGCGCCTCTCCTCTCGGCCCTTTGAATTGCGTTAAGGATTTTATGAGAGTTGTTTTCAGACTAGTGTTCCATCATCTTTGGTTTATTAAGTCATGAAATTTTTTGTGCTCTCTCCTTAAACTAAGATCGAAATTTTTGCCTGGGTAAAAGTATTCTGGGTTTGCATCCATAGTCCCTCAACACTGGTAATGCTTTCCAGTCTTCTTGCTTTCCATGGTTGGGCGAGAAGTCAGTTGTGATTCTGATTGGTGTTTACCTTTGTATGTGACTTGTTTTTCTTTTGTAGCCTCAGAATTTTGTCTTTGTTTTGGGGTATCGATCATTTTAACTATGATATGGCGTGGGGGTGTTTCTTTCCTGATCTTGTCTCATTTGGGGTACCGATGTGTGCTTCTTGTATTTGTGTGGTTGTTTGTCTATTTTTTTGGTTTGGGGAAATTTTCATCTATTATCTGGTTGAAGAATCTGATCAATATCCATTTCTTGAATTCTTCTCCTTCCTTATTCCTATGATGCGGAGGATTGGTCTTTTCATAGTTGTCCCATATTTCCTGGTTGGTCCACTTTTTGTGTATTGATTAAATTTTTTCATAATCTTTATTTGAGCTTTTTAAATGCTCTGTGTTATCTTCGATCTGATATTCTTTGCTCTGCTTCTTCCATTCTACTCTGAGGCGTTTTCCTTCGTTCCTTCTTGATTTGAATGAGTGGTTCTCAAATGCCTTTTTTCGTTTCATCACTGGTGTTGTTCTTAGTACTCTTCATTTCCTGTTTGAAGCTTCTCAATCTCTTCTTGGTGCTTGCTCAATCTTTCTTAGGTGCTCCTTACTTCGTTGGGTTGGCTTCCCCCCTCTTTCAGTTTTCTACTTCCTCAGGACGTTAGGTTTTTTCCTCCGTAGTTTCTTTCTGGAGTTTTCCATCTGGTTCCTTTAGTTCTTTGCGAAGTTTGTCATT
Source organism: Rhizomys pruinosus (assembly GCA_009823505.1). NCBI lineage: Eukaryota > Metazoa > Chordata > Mammalia > Rodentia > Spalacidae > Rhizomys > Rhizomys pruinosus. Next base: position 3,237 of record VZQC01004206.1, read on the forward strand.
GTATCCCATCTAGGTCCTTTTGAGTTGTTTTTCTTCTCTCTCTTTTTATTTCTCTCTATTCTTTAGTTTTTTTTCCTCCCTCTAGTTCTTTCTGAGTTTGTCAACTGTTCCTTTAGTTCTTTCGATGTTTTGTCATTGTATCCCTCTGGGTCCTTTGTGAGTTTTTCATTTCTCTCTCGTTAGTTCTCTGAATTCTCTTTTATGTTCTTTAAATGTCTCTGCATAGGTCGCAATTATTCCTCTGCATTCACCTTAGATCTGTTCCTTGGGTCTCCTCCAAGGTGTTCCCATTGTAGTATCTCCTACAGGTTTGGTAGAGCTTGGTGCAGGATTTCCTGTGTCTTTCCCATGTTGTCCCTTTCGTACCATGTCCCCTGGCATTGGGGCTTCCCTTTGTGGTTCAAATCACAATACCTTTTTACTATGTAGTGGATGGTTTTGCTTTCCTCCTTCGGAGCTTTTTTTCTCCTTTCTTCCTCCTTGTTTTATGGATTATGATTTGTCTAGCTTTCAATTTTGTAAACCACTCTTCTCTTCTTGTTCTGAAGGTTCTCCAAAAAAAGTCCACTTGGATTCTCACCAGTCTCGGGGGGGGGGGGATATGCCTGACCTAGTGAGCACACCTGCAAAGATACTTGCCCAAGTCACTTCTGGGCTGCCCGCCCAAAGGTGCAGAGCACTGGCCCAACTCCGCTGACCCTCTGGCCCTGGCACCAAAGAAAGGTGAAGGGTGGTCCCGCCCAGAAGTCCTCAGAGACATGACCCCCTAGCTGCAGCCCCAGAACGAGCCCACCTGCAAAGATACTTGCCCAAGTGACTTCTGGGCTGCCCGCCCAAAAGTGCAGAGCACTGGCCCAAATCCTGTGCAGAGCCCTGAAGCAACTCCTGAGTTTAACTTTCTTAATGGTTTATTCAACTGAGTTTACATTTTTGAGTTTTATGATAGGTGTGTTTGAATTCTTAGAGTTAAGTACTGTTGTCAAACAGTGTAAAATGATGCATCCAAACAATGCCCTTTTCCTTCTTCTTAGTAAATGTGCTATCTCAGAGGAAATACAGAATAACGCTGTACATTAGTTCTTTCACCCTGAAAACACATTTGCCTTTGCTTTTGTCAATGAGGTAAAGCATATTCACTGACAATGGCGTCTATAAATCATGGCTTTATTTAGTTACTAGAGCTTGAAAATAAGACTGTGATTGTTTTTCCCAAATTGGTCTATTTCATTCCTCTTTGTTAAAATTCGTTCTACCTTAATGGAGGAAGCAGAGTGTGTACTAGTGCTTTAATTCTTCCAATACATAAAGTACTTTGCTTCAGTCAAATAGTTAAAGCAGAATCACTGCAAATGGCGTGTGTAAAACTTGTCATTCTCTAGTTGCTGCAGCTTGAATACACACATTTCTAAGGCAAGGAGTAGTAGCACTCATTTCAAGTCTGTTGTAGCAGTAGAGTTTAACTTTCTTAATGGTTTATTCCACTGCGTTTACATCCTCCAGTTTTACCATAGGTGCATTTGACTTCTAATAGTTAAGTACTGCTCTCAAACTGTAAGATGATTCATGTAAACATTGTCTTTTAGCTTCTTCTTAGAAAACGTGCTGTGTAGGAAGAAGTATAGAAGAAGAAGTTGCATTTGTTCTTATAGCCTCAATCAAAGTAAACTTGTACTAACATTTGTAAAATATTGCATTCTCTAGTTAGTAGAGATTGACAACAGGAGTCAGATAATGCATCCAGAACTTGTCTCATTCTTGACTCTTAGTAAATATTCTTTCTGTTGAATGTAGCCAGAAGAAGGGACAGAAGCTTTTTAAAACCTCAAAGAAATGAATAAACATGGGTTCATTTAACTCACTCCAGCAGTTAAAGCAGAATCCCCGAAAATGGCATCTATAAAACATGGTGGTACTCCACTTGAACACACGCATTTCTCAGGCAAGGATGAGTAGACCTCCTTTCAAATCTGTTGTAGCAGTATAGTTTCACTTGGCCAATGGTTTATTCAACGGTGTTCAATGCCTCAATTTTTATCACAGGGGCTTTTGACTTCTAACAGTTAAGTACTCCTGTCAAACAGTGTAAGAGGATGCATACAAACGTTGTCCCTTTCCTTCTTCTTAGTAAGCACGCTATCTGGGATGAAATACAGAATAACGTTGTACATTAGTTCTTTCAACCTGAACAAAACTTTCCCTTTGCTTCTCTCAATGAGGTAAAGCAGATTCACTGAAAATGGCGTCTGTAAATCATGGCATTATCTAATTAGTAGAGCTTGAAAATAGGAGTCTGATGTTGCATCCCGAATTGGTCTATTTCTTTCCTCTTAGTTAAAATTCTTTCTACCTGAATGTAAGAAGCAGAATGCACAATAGTGCTTTAATGCTTCCAGTACATAAACAAGTACTTTGCTTCAGTCAAAGACTTAAAGCAGAATCACTGCAAATGGCGTCTGTAAAACCTGGCAATCTCTAGTTGCTGAAGCTTGAATACACGCATTTCTAAGGCAATGAGTAGTAGCACTCATTTACAATCTGTTGTAGTAGAGTATAACTTTCTTAATGGTTTATTCAACTGCATTTAAATCCTTGAGATTGATCATAGGTGCGTTTTATTTCTAAGAGTTAAGTACTGCTGTCAAACAGTGTAAGATGATGCATCCAAACAGTGTGCTTTTCCTTCTTTTTAGTAAATGTGCTATCTCAGAGGAAATTGAGAATAATGCTGTACATTAGTTCTTTCACCCTGAAAACAAACTTGCCCTTTGCTTCTGTCAATGAGGTAAAGCAGATTCACTGAAAATGACGTCTATAAATCATGGCATTATCTAATTTCTAGAGCTTGAAAATAGGTGTGATATTGTTTCCCAAATTGGTCTATTTCATTCCTCTTAGTTAAAATACTCTGTACCTGAATGTAGGAAGCAGAATGTGCACTAGTGCTTTAATGCTTCCAATACATAAACAAGCACTTTGCAACAGTCAAATAGTTATAGCAGAATCACTGCAAATGTCATATGTTCAACATGGCATTCTCTAGGTCTGCAGCTTGAATATACGCATTTCTAAGGCAAGGAGTAGTAGCACTCACTTCATATCTGTTGTAGCGGTAGAGGTTAAGTTTCTTAATGGTTTATTGAACTGCGTTTATAGCCTTGATTTTTATCATAGGTGCGTTTTACTTCTAGCAGTTAAGTACTGCTCTCAAACAGTATATGATGATGCATTGAAACATTGTCCTTTTCTTTCTCTATAGTAAACATGCTATCTAGAAGAAAATTCAGAATAACGCTGTACATTACTTCTTTCACCCTAAAAACAAACTTGCCCTTTGCTTCTGTCAACGAGGTAAAGCAGAATCACTGATAATGTCGTCTTAAATCATGGCATTATCTAATTACTAAGATCTTGAATATAGTAGTCTGATGTTGCATCCCAAATTCTTCTTGGCTAAAATTCTTTCTACCTGAATGTAGGAGGCAGAATGTGTACTAATGCTTTAACGCTTCCACTACAAAAACAAGTACTTTGCTTCAGTCAAACAGTTAAAGCAGAATCACTGCTAATGGCATCCTTAAAACATGGCATTCTCTAGTTGCTGCAGCTTGAATACACACATTCCTAAGGCAAGGAGTAGTAGCAGTCATTTCAAATCTGTTGTAGCAGTAGAGTTTAACTTTCTTTTTTTTAATTTTATTTATTTTTGTATGTGTATGAATGTACAGTCTGCATGTAGGTTTGTGCACCAGTGTCATGCAATGCTGGGGAGGTCAGAAGAGGGTCTCGGATTCTCCTGGAACTGGAGTTCTCCTGGAATTGGAGTTACAGACGGTTCTCAGCTGACATGTGGGTGTTGGGGATCAAACCCGGGTCCTCTGCAAGAAAGGTTGGTGCTCTTAACCGCTAGGCTATCTCTCCAGGCCAAGTTTAACTTTCTTAATGGTTTATTCAACTGCGTTTACATTCTCAAGTTTTATCATAGGTGCATTTGTATTCTAACAGTTAAGTACTGTTGTCAAACAGTGAAAGATGATGCATCCAAACATTGTCCTTTTTCTTATCAGTAAAAATGCTATCTCAAAGGAAATACAGAATAACATTGTACATTACTTCTTTCACCCTGAAAACAAACTTTCCCTTTGCTTCTGTCAGTGAGGTAATGCAGAGTCACTGACAATGGCTTCTGTAAATCATGGCATCATCTAATTACTAAGAGCTTGAAAATAGGAGTCTGATGTGTATTCCAAATTGGTCTCTTTCTTTTCTCTTAGTTTAAATTCCTTCTACCTGAATGTGGGAAGCAGAATGTGCACTGGAGCTTTAATGCTTCCAGTACATAAACAAGTACTTTGCTTCAGTCAAAGAGTTAAACCAGAATCACTACAAATGGCATCTGTAAAACATGGCAATCTCGGGGCTGGAGAGACGGCCTAGCGGTTAAGAGCGCCGACCGCTCTTACAGAGGACCCGGGTTCGATTCCCAGCACCCACATGGCGGCCGAGAACCGTCTGAAACTCCAATTCCAGGAGAACTCCAGTTCCAGAGGAATCCGAGACCGTCTTCTGACCTCCACGGCATTGCACGACATGGGTGCACAAACTTGCATGCAGACAGTACATTCATACACATACAGAAATAAATAAAAATTAATAAAAAAAATTAAAAAAAAAACATGGCAATCTCTAGTTGCTGCAGCTTGATACACGCATTTCTAAGGCAAGGAGTAGTAGCACTCATTTCAAATATGTTTTAGCAGTAGAGTTTAACTTTCTTACTGGTTTATCCAACTGCGTTTCCATCCTCAAGTTTTATCATAGGTACCTTTCACTTCTAACAGTTAAGTACTGCTGTCAAACAGTATATGATGATGCATGCAACATTGTTCTTTCCTTCTTCTTAGTAAACATGCTATCTCGAAGGAAATGCAGAAGAACAATGTACATTTCTTCTTTCACTCTGAAAACAAACTTGCCCTTTGCTTCTGTCAATTAGGTAAAGCAGATTCAATGAAAATTGCATTTGTAAATCATGGCATTATCTAATTACTAGAGCTTGAAATTCGGAGTCTGATGTCCTATCACAAAATGGTCTATTTCTTTCCTCTTAGATAAAATTCTTTCTACCTTAATGTAGGAGCAGAATGTGTACTAGAGCTTTAACCCTTCCAGTACGCAAACAAGTACTTTGCTTCAGTCAAAGAGTTCAAGCAGTATCACTGCAAATAGCGTCTGTAAACATGGCAATCTCTAGTTGCTGCAGCTTGAACACATGCATTTCTAAGGCACGGAGTAGTAGCACTCATTTCAAGTCTGTTGTAGCAGTAGAGTTTAACTTTTTAATTGTTTATTTAATGGGTGTATATCCCTATGATAATAGGTGCGTTTGACTTCTAACAGTGATGTACTGCTGTCAAACAATATATGATGATGCATGCAAACGTTGTCCTTTTCCTTCTTCTTAGTAAACATTCTATCTCGAAAGTAATACAGAATAACGCTGTATATTACTTCTTTCTCCCTGAAAACAAACTATTATGTAATTAGTAGAGCATGAAAAAAGGGGCCTGATATTGTATGCCAAATTGTTTTATTTCATTCCTCTTCGTTATAATTTTTTCTACCTGAATGTAGGAAGCAGAATGTGCACTTGAGTTTTAATGCTTCCAGTACATAACCAAGTACTTTGCTTCAGTCAATGGGTTAAATGAGAATCACTGCAAATGGCATCTGTAAAACATGGCTATCTCTAGTTGCTGCAGCTTGAATACACACGTTTCTAAGGCAAGGAGTAGTAGCACTGTCAAACATTGATTGTGCCTCCTACATACAGGTTGAAAGAATTTTAAGCAAGTGGAATGAAATAGACCAATTTGGGATGCAACATCAGACACCTAATTTGAAGCTCTTAGAAACCAGAAAATGCCATGATTTACAGATGCCATTTTCAGTGAATCTGCTTTACCTTTTTGACAGAAGAGAAGGGCAAGTTGTTTTCAGGGTGAAAGAAGTAATGTACAGTGTTATTCTGTATTTCCTTCAAGATAGCATGTTTACTAAGAAGAAGGAAAAGGACAATGTTAGGATGCATGATCTTTCACTGTTTGACAGCAGTACATTCACGCACTTATGATAAAACTCGAGGATATAATGGCAGTTGAACAAACCATTAAGAAAGTTAAACTCTAGTGCTACAACAGATTTGAAATGAGTGCTACAACTCCTTGCCTTAGAACTTTGTGTATTCAAGCTGCAGCAACTAGAGAATGCCATGTTTTACACATGTCATTTGCAGTAATTCTGCTTTAACTCATTGAGTGAAGCAAAGTACTTGTTTATGTACTAGAAGCATTAAAGCTCTAGTGCACATTCTGCTTCCTACATTCAAGTAGGAAAATTTTTAACTAAGAGGAAAGAAATAGACCAATTTGGGATGCAACATCTGACTCCTATTTTCAATCTCTTAGTAATTAGATAATGCCATGATTTACAGATGCCATTTTCAATGAATCTGCTTTACCTCATTGACAGAAGCAAAGGGCAAGTTTGTTTTCATGGTGAAAGATGTAATGTACAGTGTTATTCTCTAATTCCTTTGAGATAGCATGTTTACTAAGAAGAAGGAAAAGGACAATGTTTGCATGCATGATTATATACTGTTTGACAGCAGTACTTAACTGTTAGAAGTCAACTGCACCTATGGTAAAACTCGAGGATCTAAATGCAGTTGAATAAACCATTAAGAAAGTTAAAATCTACTGCTACAACATATTTGAAATTGATAGACCCAAAAGGAATCTTACCCTTGGGAGACCCCTGAGTGAGAGACACAGAGATAAATCTCGATGCAAAAGCAAGAGGTTTATTTTGCTGGCGTGCAGGAGTTCGCCTGTACAGTGGGGAAAGGCAGAACGCAGAACAAATCCAGTACTCAGCGTTTATACATTTTGAGCAGAGCAGATTACAGCAACAGCAAGGAGTTATTTCTTCATTGGTCACTCGGAGTGACCTTTACACAGATTAGTTACTTTTGAAAATGGGGAACTAAAAATGGGGAAATACTTAGTATGCTGTTATGCAGGTGTCCTGGTGGTCAGTCCCTCAGGGTGGCTCCTTACTGGAACTGACCCTCAAGGTGGCTCCTTACTGGAACTGTCCCTCAGGGTGGCTCCTTATGGGAACTCCAACCAACTGTGGCTTCCTGTTATTTTGCCAGCCTGTTATTTGTTAAACTATTATTCACTAACCTGGGGAGGGATTGGTATTTTGCAAGGTGGAGTTCTTTATCAAGATGGAAAATTCCACTGGCCTCCTTCTGTCCCTTCAAAATGAGTGCTACTACTCCTTGCCTTAGAAATGCGTGTATTCAAGCTGCGACAACTAGAGAATGCCATCTTTTACAGACTCCATTTGCAGTGGTTCTGCTTTAACTCTTTGACTAAACAAAGTACTTGTTTATGTACTGGAAGCGTTAAAGCACTAGTACACATTCTGCTTCCTACATTCAAGTAGAAAGATTTTTAACTAAGAGGAAAGAACCATATCAATTTGGAATGCAACATCTGACTCCTATGTTCAAGCTCTAGTAATTAGATAATGCCATGATTTACAGACTCCATTTTCAGTGAATCTGCTTTACCTCATTGACAGAAGCAAAGGGCATATTTGTTTTCAGTGTGAAAGAAGTAATGTACAGCGTTAATCTGTATTTCCTTCCAGATAGCATGTTTACTAAGAAGAAGGAAAAGGACAAAGTTTGGGTGCATCATCTTACACTGTTTGACAGCAGTACTTAACACTTAGAAGCCAAAGGCCCCTGTGAAAAAACTCGAGGAATTGAACACAGTTGAATAAACCACTGGCCAAGCAAAACTATACTGATACAACAGATTTTAAAGGAGGTCTACTTTCCTTGCATGAGAAATGCTTGTATTCAAGCTGGAGTACCGGCATGTTTTCCAGATGACAATTTCAGTGAATCTGCTTTACCTCATTGACAGAAACAAAGAACAAGCTACAGCCATGTTTTACAGATGCCAATTTCAGTGCATCTGATTTACCTTATTGACAGAAACAAAGGGCAAGTTTGTTTTCAGGGTGAAAGCCTTAATGTATAAAGTTATTCTGCATTCCATCCAGGTTAGCATATTTACTTAGAAGAAGCAAAAGTACAATGCTTGGATGCATCATCTTAAACTGTTTGACAGCAGTAATTAACTTTTAGAAATCAAATGCACCAATGATAAAAATTGAGGATGTAAACGCGGTTGAATAAACCATTAAGAAAGATAAACTCTACTGTTACAACAGATTGGAAATGAGTGCTACTACTCATTGCCTTAGAAATGCGTGTATTCAAGCTTCAGCAACTAGAGATTGCCAGGTTTTACAGATGCCATTTGCAGTGATTCTGCTTTAAGTCTTTGACTGAAGCAAAGTACTTGTTTATGTACTGGAAGCATTAAAGCACTATTGTGCATTCTGCTTCTTACATTCAGGTAGAAAGAATTTTAACTAAGAGGAACGAAATAGACCAATTTGGGATGCAACATCAGACTCCTATTATCAAGCTCTAGTAATTAGATAATGCCATGATTTACAGACGCCATTTTCAGTGAATCTGATTTACCTCATTGACAGAAGCAAAGGGCAATATTTTTTTAAGGGTGAAAGAAGTAATGTACAGCATCTTCTATATTTCCTTCAAGATAGCATGTTTACTAAGAAGAAGGGAAAGGACAATGTTTGGATGCATCATCTTTCACTGTTTGACCGCAGTACTTAATTGTTAGAAGTCAAACAAAATATGATAAAACTTCAGGATGCAAACGCAGGTGAATAAACCACTAAGAAAGTTAAACTCTACTGGTACAACAGATTTGAAATGAGTGGTACAACTCCTTGCCTTAGAAATGCGGGTATTAAAGCTGCAGCAACTAGAGAACGCAAGGTTTTACAGACACTATTTGCAGTGATTCTGCTTTAACTCTTTGACCAAAGCAAAGTACTTGTTTATGTACTGGAAGCTTTAAAGAACTAGTGCACATTCTGCTTCCTACATTCAGGTAGAAAGAATTTTAACCCAGATGAACGAAATAGACCAATTTGGGATGCAACATCAGAGTCCTAATTTCAAGCTCTTATTAATTAGATACTGCCATGGTTTACAGATGCCAATATCAGTGAATCTGCTTTACCTCATTGACAAGGAAAGGGCAAGATTGTTTTCAGGGTGAAGGAATTATGTACAGCGTTATTTCCTTCGAGATAGCATGTTTACCAAGAAGAAGGAAAAGGACTATGTTTGGATGCATCATTTTATACTGTTTGACAGCAGTACTTCACTGTTAGAAGTGAAACGCAACTATGATAAAACTTGAGGATTAAAATGTAGTTGAATAAACCATTAAGAAAGTTAAACTCTACTGATACAACAGATTTAAAATGAGTGCTACTACTCCTTGCCTCAGAAATGCGTGTATTCAAGCTGCGGATACGAGAGCATGCCATGTTTTTCAGATGACATTTGCAGTGATTCTGCTTTAACTGTTTGACTGAAGCAAAGTACATGTTTATGTACTGGAAGCTTTAAATCACTAGTGCACATTCTCCTTCCTACATTCAGATAGAAAGTATTTTAACCAAGATGAATGAAATAGCCCAAATTTGGGATGAAACATCATACTCCTGTTTTCAGGCTCTAGTAATTAGATAATGCCATGATTTACAAACGCCATTTTCAGTGAATCTGCTTTACCTCATTGACAGAAGCGAAGAGCAAGATTGTTTTCAGGGTGAAGGAATTATGTACAGCGTTATTCTGCATTACCTTCGAGATAGCATGCTTATTAAGAAGAAGGAAAAGGCCAATGTTAGGATGCATGATCTTTCACTGTTTGACAGCAGTACTTAACTGTTAGAAGTCAAACGAACCTATGATACATCTCGAGGATGTAAACACAGTTGAATAAACCATTAAGAAAGTTAAACTCTACCGCTACAGCAGATTGTAAATGAGTGCTACTACTCCTTGCCTTCAAAACAGGAGTATTTATTCAAGGTGGAGCAACTAGAGATCACCTCATTATACAGACGCCATTGCAGTGATTCTGCTTTAACTCCTTGGCTGAAGCAAAGTACTTTTTCTGTTCTGGAAGCGTTAAAGCACTCGTGCACATTCTGCTTCCTACTTTCAGGTAGAAAGATTTTTTTATTGATGCTTTGTGCATTTCATACATCATTTTCCAATTCAGTTCAGGCATATTTCCCTTTCCCTTCCCCCCTACCCCGACCCCATCCCAGATCATGCATTTTGCCATAACTGTCCTGCATCTTTCTCTCAGTTTTTTTTTCATATTTTGGCTATAAGTGATGATCCATGAGTACAAGCATCCTTCATATGAAACCAATTTGCAGGCTGTTGTGCCCAAACCCCCACAGCCCCACCATCCAGCGGGGGGTGAGGGGTTGTATGTTCAATCAAGTCGATCAAATGAGTGTCCAGTCTATATTGTTGTAGCTTCACCATTCACCGCAATCGCAGCCCTTACACTCTACCACCCCCCCTCTTCCACAGATTGTTCCCTAGGCTTAGAAAAGGGGCAAGGTGGATGAGAAGCAAAACAGTCCACTCTCTCTGGAGCTGTTGTCTTGGACACTGGTCAATTCTGGCTGTTTCCTTTCATGGACTGACAGTTTGTCCAGCAATAACCTTTCGATCCTACTAATGAAGCACAAGCAATTAGATATATAGGTATTTAAACAGCACTAATAGTTATGGTAGGTTACTTTGGTATAGACACATATGTTTGGATGATATGTTGATCCATGAATTACATTTTTTCCTGTTAAATATGACAGGGTCTTACTGTGGCTTATAACATCTCCTAACCTGTAGAGGATGTAAGCTTGTGGCATCAGCCATGGGTTATTCCTCCAAGGAGAGAGCCAATAGCCAATTAGATTTGGGATATACAGGCATATGGCTGCCTCTGCTGCACAGTATTTCCAGGCAGGTGAGGTGTAGCTGGTGCTGACGGTGGAGTCTTGCTTGACTCAGGGAGACCCGTATTTGCTTTATTGGTTTAGTGGCCTTTGGTAACACTCTCTGGCATTCCAGAGGCCATCTGTACACTTGCATGTGCGGTCTCAATACATCCCTCCCATGTTAACGTCAGGTCTTCGGCAGCAGGGTCTTATTGCCTCTCCTCCTGCAGGTATCCCAACTTAGAGGCAAGGAGCCCTTACCTTTTGTGGGGCCTTGGATCCCCTGGCCAACATCCACCTGGTAGAACAATCCATTGCTGATGTCAGAGCTCCTGTATTAATATATTTTGCCTGAGTGCATAGCCCTAGGACTTTAGTATTATATTTGGTTCTGAACAGAGAGTAATCCCTTCCACAGTTCCCATGTCTAGTAGTCAATTAAAGAAAGCAGTTTTACCGGTTTTATAAGAGATTACCTCTACAATAGTTGTCTCCAATTTACAGTTGGGGAGCGACCTCATCATTGTCATATTTCTCCTTGTTCTATGGGTGGGAAGGCAAGGAAGTCTCTCATATCAGAACCTTTGTGGCACCTAGAAGGTAAGTTTCATTAGGACTCATTATAACTAGTTGTTACATGTAGGATCCACAGAGGGGTTCGATGTTTATGGCAATCTGAGGCTTTTCTTCCTTTGAATGTTCAGACGGGTCAGCCTTTCCGTTGCCACTTTTTGGTACATCCTACTCAATGCAAACCTGTATCTTTTCTTTCTCAGCCGTTAAGTTGGTGACGTTTTGTCCTGTTGGAACAAACAAATCTTTTCCCATAGTTAGTTTTAAGATTTGAATTGCAAGGGTTTGATGAAAAGGTTTCATGTCTTTCTGTATCCCCCCCCCTTTTTTTTTAGCGTATGAGTCTCCAGAAGATAGTTGTATTATACATGACTATAGGGTGGAGTCAAGGCATAGATTTCATCAAATTCACCCATGTTGTTTTGGGTGACTATATATGATTAACTTGGGAAGCAAACTTAATTTTTACGTTAAATCATCTTAAAGAGAATGCTACAAGGTGATACTGTACAACAGAGAAATTATAGAGAACATTTGTATGTGTCAATCCCAAAGTTCTTGCTCTACAGATTTTATGTAAAGCAAATGTGGGCAACAGCGAATTATATCTCCATTTAATTCAGATGCATTACCATTTTTATCAGATTCTGTAAACCAATGTTGTTTAATATACACATGTTTACTTTTACTTTTACTAAGTCCTAAAACACCATGTGTCCTGTAGACAGTGTCTAGGCGAAACTGGGTACTTGCTGAGCTCACGTCAATTAAATATGCCTTAATCGAATATACACCCGTGTCCCTCTCCCACCCATCCCCCCTTTCCAATTCACCATTTCAGTCCATTTTCTGATGCAGTCTTTCTGTTGTTCTTTTACTATGCCTCCCTCTCCATGAGAAATATTTATATCTGGGTTGTTGGTACTAGCATCCACATATGAGGGACACCATTTGTCGTTTGTTTTTCTGGGACTGTGTTACTTCACTTAACATAATGTCTTCCAGCTCCATCCATTTACCTGCAAATTTCATGATGTTGTCCCTCTTTACTGCTGCATAGTATTCCATTGTATACATGTACCACATTTTCTCTATCCACTCGTCAGTTGAAGGGCACCTGGGCTGGTTCCAGCTTTTTGCTATTGTGAACAGAGCTGCAATAAACATAGCTGTGCATGTATCTTTGCAGTAAGTTGTGTCTTGTGGGTATATACCCAGGAGTGGTATGACTGGGTCAAATGGAAGGCTCATTTTGAGTCTTCTAAGGGTTCTCCACACTGCTTTCCATAGTGGCTGTACAAGTTTACATTCCCACCAGCAATGGATGAGTGTTCCCCTTTCCCCACAACCTCTCCAGCACTTGGTATCATTCATGTTCCTGATCCTAGCCAGTCTTATTGGAGTAAGGTGATATCTCAGAGTGGTTTTAATTTGCATTTCCTTAATTATCAGAGATGTTGAACACTTCTTAAGATGTTTCTCGGCCATCTCTAACTCCTCCTCTGTGAAGTCTCTATTCAGATCTTTGCTCCATCTTTTGAATGATTCATTTGTTTTCTTTCTTCTTTGTTTTTTGAGTAGCTTGTATACTCTGGAAATTAATGCTTTGTCAGATGTATCTGCTGTGAAGGTTTCCTCCCACTCTGTGGGTCTTCTCCTCACTTCCTTTATTGCTTCCTTTGATGTACAGAAGCTTTTGAGTTTAATGAGGTCCCATTTGTCAATTGTCGATCTTATTTCTTGTGCAGCTGCTGTCTGATTTAGGAAGTCTTTTCCTACACCTATGTCTTGTAGTCTGCTGCCAAGCTTCTCTTCTATCACCTCCAGAGTTTGGGGTTTCACGTTGAGGTCTTTGGTCCATCTGGAGTTGACCTTTGTACAAGGTGAGAGGTAGGGGTTTAATTTCATTCTTCTACAAGTGGTGATCCAGTTTTGCCAGCACCACTTGCTGAAGATGCTGTCTTTCTTCCATTGTGTCTTCTTGGCCCCCTTGTCAAATATGAGGTGGCTGAAATTGTATGAGCTCAGGTTTGGATCTTCAGTTTTATTCCATTGGTCAACTGGTCTGTTTTTGTGCCAGTACCAGGCTGTCTTTATGACTATAGCCCTATAGTATAGTTTGATGTCTGGTATAGCGATCCCCCCTGTATTGCTCTTTTCACTCAGGGTTGCTTTGGCTATTCGGGGTCTTTTGTTTTTCCAAATGAAATTGAGGATTTTTTTTTCCAGGCCTGTGAAGAAACTCTTGGGGATTCTGATTGGGATCGCATTAAATCTGTACACTAGTTTGGGTAGGATGGACATTTTTACTATATTTATTTTCCCAATCCATGAGCATGGGAGGTTTGTCCATCTTCTGATGTCTTCCTCAATTTCCTTTTTCAGGGGTTTAAAATTTTTGTTGTAGAGATCCTTGGTGTCTTTGGTTAGGTTTGTTCCTAGGTATTTTATTGTTTTTGAGGCTATTGTGAGTGGGAAGGTCTCCTTGTAGTCCTTCTTCAATTGCTTGTTGTTGGTGTACAGAAAGGCTACTGATTTTTCTAGGTTTATTTTGTATCCTGCCACTTTACCAAAGCTCTTAATCGTTTCTAGGAGTTTTCTGGTGGAGTTCTTAGCATCCCTTAGGTAGACAATCATATCATCAGCAAAAAGGGATAGCTTGACTTCCTCTTTTCCAATTAGAACTCCTTTAATTTCCTTTTCTTGCCTTATTGCCCTAGCTAGGGTTTCTAGCACTATATTGAAGAGGAGTGGTGACAGGGGGCAGCCTTGCCGAGTTCCTACCTTTAAGGGGAATGCTTCTGTCATTTCCCCATTTAGGATGATATTGGCTGTGGGTTTTCTGTATATGGCTTTGATTACATTGAGGAATGATCCCTCCAGACCAATTCCCTCCAGGACTTTAAACATGAAAGGGTGCTGGATTTTGTCAAAGGCTTTCTCCGCATCAATTGAGATGATGGCGTGGTTTTTGTCCTTCAGTCCATTGATATGTTTGATGATGTTTATTGATTTTCGTATGTTGAACCATCCCTGCATGTCTGGTATGAATCCAACTTGGTCATGGTGGATGATTTTCTTGATGTGAGTCTGTATGCGATTTGCCAGAATCCTGTTTAGAATTTTGGCATCTGTGTTCATTAGGGAGATGGGTCTATAGTTCTCCTTTTTGGTTGTATCTTTCCCTGGTTTTGGTAGTAGCGTAATGCTGGCTTCATAGAAGGAATTTGGGAGAAGTCCCTCCATTTGTATCCTTCTAAACAATTTAAGTAGTAATGGTTGTAAGTCTTTACGAAATATTTTATAGAATTCTGCCGTGAATCCATCCGGGCCTGGGCATTTTTTGGTTGGGAGGCTACTTATTACATCTTCGATTTCTTCCTGTACTATTGGTCTGTTTAGGCTGTCGATCTCTTCTTGGTTGAGCTTTGGTGATTCCCAGGATTTCAGATATTCATCCATTTCTTCTAGGTTTTCAAACTTAGTAGAATATAAGTTTTTGAAGTAGTCCCGTATGATTGTCTGGATCTTTTCATTGTCTGTTGTGATATTTCCCCTTTCATCACAGATTCTATTGATTTGGAGTTGTTCCCTCTTTCTTTTGGTTAACTGGGCTAGAGGTCTGTCTATCTTGTTTATTCTCTCAAAGAACCAACTTTTGGATTCATTGATTTTTTGTATGGTTTTCTTTGTTTCTATTTCATTGATCTCTGCTCTGATTTTTGTTATTTCTTCTTGTCTGCTCCGTTTAGGGTTCATTTGTTGTTGTCTCTCAAGTATTTTTAGCTGCAGTGTTAGATCATTCACTTGTGCTCTTTCTGTTTTTTTAATGTGGGCACTTAGAGCTATAAACTTCCCTCTTAGGATTGCTTTAAGAGTGTCCCATAGATTTTGCTGTGTTGTTTTATCATTGTCATTCAGTTCCAGGAATGTTTTTATTTCTTTTTTTATTTCTTCCTTGACCCACTCATTATTCAGGAGAGTGTTGTTTAGTCTCCATGTGTTCCTGTAGGTTGTAGGGTTTATTCTGGTGTTGATATTGAGTTTTATTGCACTGTGGTCTGATAGAATGCATGAGATTATTTCAACCTTTTTATATTTGTTGAGTTTTTCCCTGTGTCCCAGTATATGGTCTATTTTGGAGAATGTTCCATGAGGTGCTGAGTAGAAAGTGTATTCTCTGGTGTTTGGGTGAAATATTCGGTAGATGTCTGTGAGGTCCATTTGGTGTATTGTGTCATTTAGTTCAGATGTCTCTCTGTTTATCCTTTGTCCTGTTGATCTGTCTAGAGGACTTAATGGGGTATTGAAGTCCCCTAGTATTAGTGTGCTGGGGTTAATCTGTGCCTTGAGATCCTGAAGAATTGTCTTTATAAAGTTTGGTGCACTGATGTTTGGTGCATATATATTTATGATTGTGAAATCTTCATCGTCAATTGTTCCTTTAATAAGGATGTAATGGCCCTCTTTGTCTCTTTTGATTTCTTTTGCTTTGAAGTCTATTTTGTCTGATATTAGAATAGCCACACCCGCTTTCTTTTTGGTACCATTTGCTTGGAATACTTTCTTCCAACCCTTCACCTTAAGTTGGTGCCTATCCTTGAAATTGAGATGGGTTTCTTGTAGACAGCATATAGATGGGTTTTGTTTCCTAATCCATTCTCCCAGTCTATGCCTTTTGATTGGGGAGTTTAGCCCATTAATATTTAAGGTTACAATTGAAAGATGGATGTTGCTTCCTTTCACTTTATTATCCATTTGGACTTCTAGCCTTTGATTTTGCTCCTATGGTTATGTTTTTGTTAGTTTCTTTTCCTAGGTGTTTGAGGATTGTTGCTCCTCTCTTCTGCCCTTTGAATTGCTTCAAGTATTTTATGAAGAGTTGGTTTTCCAGACATGTATTCCATCATCTTGTTTATGTCATGGAAGATTTTTCTCTCTCCTTCAAGTATAGTCGACATTTTTGCTGGGTAAAGTATTCTGGGTTGGCATCCATAGTCCCTTAACACAGGGAATGCTTTGCTCCATGTTCTTCTTGCTTTCATGGTTTGAGGCGAGAAGTCAGTTGTAATTCTGATGGGTTTCCCTTTGTATGTGACTTGTTTTTCTTTTGTGGCCCTCAGAATTTTGTCTTTGTTTTGGGCATCTAGCATTTTAACTATGATATGGCGTGGGGTGTTTCTTTTCTGATCTTGTCTATTTGGGGTCCTATGTGCTTCTTGTATTTGTATGGGCTTGTCTATTTTTAGTTTGGGGAAATTTTCATCTATTATTCTGTTGAAGATCTGATCAATACTATTCTCTTGAGATTCTTCTCCTTCCTCTATTCCTATGATGCGGAGGTTTGGTCTTTTCATAGTGTCCCATATTTCCTGGTTGTTCCACTTTTGTGTATTTTTAAATTTTTCATAATCTTTATTTGAGCTTTTTAATTGCTCTGTGTTATCTTCCAGGTCTGATATTCTTTGTTCTGCTTCCTCCATTCTACTTCTGAGGCTTTTTCCTTTTCTTTCTTCTTGATTGACTGAGTGTTCTAATTCCTTTTTTGTTTCCTCCTGTGTTTTCTTTAGTACCTCCATTTCCTTTTTGAGCTTCTCAATCTCTTCTTTGTGCTTCTCAATCTCTTCTTGGTGCTCCTTTCTTCTTTGGTTGGCTTCCTTTTTCAGTGTTTCTACTTCCATTCGGAGTTTGTTTTTTTCTCCCTCTAGTTCTTTCTGGAGTTTGTCATTCTGTTCCTTTAGTTCTTTCTGAAGTTTGTCATTGTATCCCTCTAGGTCCTTTTTGAGTTTTTCATTCTCTTTCTTTAGTTCTCTGTATTCTTTATTTTTTCTTCCTCTAGTTCTTTCTGGAGTTTGTCAATCTGTTCCTTTAGTTCTTCCTGATGTTTGTCCTTGTATCCCTCTAGGTCCTTTTTGAGTTTTTCATTTTCTCACTCCTTAGTTCTCTGAATTCCTCTTTATGTTGTTTAATGTCTCTGCATAGGTCTGCAATTATTCCTCTAAAATCTGATCCTTGAGTCTCCTCCAAGGGGTTCCCATTGTACCTGTCTCCTACAGGTTTGGTAGAGCTTGGTACAGGATTATCCTGTGCCTTTCCCATGTTGTCCCTTCGTCATGTCCCTGGCATTTGGGCTTCCCTTTTGTGGTTCAGATCTCAAATAGCGGATGGTTTTGCTTTCCTCCTTCAGATGCTTTTTTTTTCTTTCTTTCCTCCTCCTTGTTTATGGATTATTGACTTGTCTATATTGGATATTGGAAGCCAAAGCACTCTTCTCTTCTTGTTCTGAAGGTTCTCCAAAAAAAAAGTCCACTTGGATTCTCACTGATGGCAGGCAGGGAGTGGGATATGCCTGATCTAGCCCATGCCCTGGCAGCCTGCCCAAAGGTGCAGACCCACTGGCTCTGCCCAAATCTCCAGACCCTCTGGTCCGGCACCCGGGTCCTGCCCAAAAGGCCTCAGAGACACGACCCCCTAGCTGCAGCCCCGGAAAGAATCCAGCTCCAAAGGTACTTGCCCAGGTGACTTCCAGGTAGCCCGCCCAAAGGTGCAGACCCACTGGCCCTGGCCCAAATCTCTGGACCCTCTGGCCTGGCACCTGGTTCCTGCCCAAAAGGCCTCAGAGACACGACCCCCTAGCTGCAGCCCCGGAAAGAACTAAGCTCTACAGGTACTTGCCCAGTTGACTTCCGGGCAGCCCACCCAAAGGTGCAGACCCACTGGCCCTGGCTCAAGTCTCAGGACCCTCTGGCCCAGCACCCAGGTCCCACCCAAAAGGCCTGAGAGACATGACCCCCTAGCTGCAGCCCCGGAAAGAACCCAGCTCCAAAGGTACTTGCCCAGGTGACTTCCAGGCAACCCGCCCAAGTGGCCCTGGCCCAAATCTCGGTAGAAAGAATTTTAACCAAGAGGAACAAAGTAGCCCAATTTGGGATGCAACATCAGACTCCTATTTTCAAGCTCTTAGTACTTAATGCCATGAATTACAGACGCCATTTTCAGTGAATCTGCTTTACCTCATTGACAGAAGAAAAGGGCAAGTTTGTTTTCAGGGTGAAAGAAGTAGTGTTATTCTGTATTTCCATTGAGATAACATGTTTACTAAGAAGAAGGAAAAGGCCAATGTTAGAATGCATGATCTTTCACTGTTTGACAGCAGTACTTAACTGTTAGATGTCAGACGAACCTATGATAAAACTTGAGCATGTAAACGAAGTTGAATAAACTATTAAGAAATTTAAACTCTACTGCTACAACAGATTTGAAATGAATGCTACTACTCCTTGCCTTAGAAATGCGCAAATTCAAGATGCAGCAACTAGAGAATGCCAGGCTTTACAGAAGCCATTTGCAATGAATCTTCTTTAACTCTTTGACTTAAGCAAAGTACTTGTTTATGTACTGGAAGCGTTAAAGCACTAGTGCACATTCTACTTCTTACATTCAGGTAGAAAAAATTTTAACTAAGAGGAAAGAAATAGACCAATTTCGGGTGCAACATCAGACTATTATTTACATGCTCTTAGTAATTAGATAATGCCATGATTTACAGACGCCATTTTCAGTGATCTGCTTTACCTCATTGACAGAAGCAAAGGGCAAGTTTGTTTTCAGGGTGAAAGAAGTAATGTACAGCGTTATTCTGTACTTCCTTTGAGATAGCATGTTTACTAAGAAGAAGGAAAAGGACCTTGTTTGGATGCATCATAATATACTGTTTGACAGCAGTACTTAACTGTGAGAAGTCAAAGGCACCTATGATAAAACTCGAGGATTTAAATGCAGTTGAAGAAACCATTAAGAAAGTTAAACTCTACTGCTACAACAAATTTGAAATGAGTGCTACTACTCCTTGCATTAGAAATGCGTGTATTCAAGCTTCAGCGACTAGAGAATGCCATGTTGTAAAGATGCCATTTGCAGTGATTCTGCTTTACCTCTTTGACTATGGCAAAGTACTTGTTTATGTACTGGAAGCCTTAAAGCTCTAGTGCATATTCTCCTTCCTACATTCAGGTAGAAAGAATTTACCTAAGAGGAAAGAAATAGACCATTTTTTTTACATTTTATTTATTTTTGTATGTGTATGAATGTACTGTCTGCATGTAGGTTTGTGCACCCGTGTCGTGCAATGCCTCGGGGGTTAGAAGAGGGTGTTGGATTCCCCTGAAACTGAATTTCTACTGGAATTGGAGTTACAGATGGTTCTTAGCTGCCATCTTGGTGCTGGAGATTGAACCCGGGTCCTTTGCAAGAGCAGTCAGTGCTTCTTGGGTCCTGGCCCCCAAGGGATCTGCTGACCAGCTTATTGACCAAGCGCTTATCTTGCTGAAACATCTTGTTACCCTCCTTCTGAGAAGGCCTGTCCCACCCATGCCAGAGAAACACCTGTGCCTTGGGGCATGAACCTCTGACCTTGTTTTTTTCACTTTTGCTGTAAGCCTGTATATAAGGTTCCCCCCCATCCGACATTCTCTCAGCATGGATGACCCACTGTCTTGTCTCCCTTTAAATCCTCAGCCCCTCGCCCAACCCTTTGGGAAATGCAGTAGCGCAGGTGCTACAAGTGTAGGTCCCACTGAGATTGGGAAAGAAGGGGAGACTGCTGAAGGCTCTCCCGAGAAGGCTGACCAGCACTTTGGATAAGGTACGGAGTGGTCTTATTGAAAATGGTTACCTTAGTTCTCATTCTCTTTCGGTGAAGCAACCAGTTGAACTTTTAAAGAAACAAGGCACAGGAATTAAACAAAAGAAAGAAACAAGCACAGGAATTAAACAGAAGACAGCTAAAGATTTCATAAAAAACCTTACAAAAATGGTCCCTGATTCCCTGTAAAGAAAGAGGGACCTGATGGTATCCCGGCAGCAACCCCACAAATGGCGACACCAAC
This sequence comes from Rhizomys pruinosus, assembly GCA_009823505.1. Lineage (NCBI taxonomy): Eukaryota > Metazoa > Chordata > Mammalia > Rodentia > Spalacidae > Rhizomys > Rhizomys pruinosus. Next base: position 23,681 of record VZQC01004206.1, read on the forward strand.
GTGGGTTGTGGAGACCAGTTTGGTAAGCTAGAGTCTCTGCAAGATGGGAAATAACACTTTCACGGAAGCTATCTTCCAGGAGGAATTGTTTTAAGATGTACGGCATATGTTTGTTGACTGTGTGCTGTGGTTTGCTGTGGCTGTTGTGTTTCAAGTTGTGGCATGGAGAAAGTTTAGCTTCTCCAAGTCAGTGAAGGTATGGACTAAGGATGAACACAGAGGGACTTCTCCTATTGACTCTGGTGGTGAGCCTGTGGATGGCCCTGATGGAGACTTGGCCTGTGTGCTGGAGACCCTTTCTCTGATAGGCTTTGAGAAGCTTACATTCTCTTGTGGGTTTTCACTCAGCGGGACATGATTATGCAGCCGGTGGGTGCTGTTTTGACTTCCCTGGATTGGGGGCATCTGTTGCTTCCCCAGCCTTCCCAGGTGGCAGGTATTCAGAGAAATTGTGAGAGGAACCCTTCCTCTCCCATCCATTTGCTAGAGGTTTTGAAATGTGCTTGGAATCTGCCCTGAAGCCTGGGGTCCTGGCTTCTGCCTTCTCGCCACAGTTTAGGTGGTGAAGGTCACAGAGGCTGGAAGGACGGGCATGCTTGTGGAGCATTTTGCAGCAAGCATTCCATAGAGGTGTTCATTTGCCACTTTGCACAGAGAGGCTTGGATTGTAGAGGCAACCACCCAGGAATTAATCTACCAATACTGGCTTGCATGGAATCTTGTGAAAAGCCAGCCACAGTCTAAATGTATTTTTTAAACAATTTTTTTAAAAATTTTTATTTATTTATTTATTTTTATGTGTATGAATGTATTGTCCGCATGCAGGTCTGCGCAAGATGTCCTCCTTAAAAATTTTTTTCTGTAGATAGTGTAAAATATTGCTTAATTTTGCTGGCTTCCTTTTTTCTGCTAAATTTCCCCCCAAGATCTTGTCTAGAGGCCAGTCTTCTATGATGCAAAGTGAGTTTGTAAATTCCAGGCTTGGTGGTGGCCCTCATCTTAAATCCAAATGGATGGCTGTGAGTTCAGGGCGGCCTAGTCTACAGAGTGACCTTGGGCCAGCTCTGACTGTAAGAAAGCTCTGCCTTGAAAAGACCAAAGGCAAAATATGAAGCTTTTCAGTGTGTAGCTATTTGTAAATACTCTGGTTAATCTAGTCCAATGTTTCTTCTGTGCCCCTGTCCTGCTAAACAGTGGATGGCTGGTGGGGGAGGGGCTGGCTTTACAGTGCTCTGTGTTTCACTGGGAAGCATAAAGTAGCAGGCAAGAGCCCGGGGCAGTGTTCATTGTGTTTTAAAAGTGCAGCTTTGATTCCAATACTCCGGAGACAGACTGTGGACCTCTACCCTACCAAGTTGTATCACTTAAGTAATTTGAATCCATCTCAGCATGTTTACCTTAAAGTCTAGCCAATAAATTGTCTTTTTTTTTAAGGAACAGTGGTAAAAGTCTCTTTAACAACGTAAATTGATATTTTGGTTCAATTTAAATAAGAAATTTTTTGAATAAAACTGTTTTATGTTTCTTTAAGGCCATCTTCAAGCTGTATGTATGTGTGAGTGAATGCGAGCTCCTGCTTTTAATTCATTATAATCCTACAGGTTTAAATCTATTTAGCTAGGCATAAACAAAAATAGATTCAATTCATAGAAAATGTTTGTTTTATACCCCTTAGTGTTAACAATTTTAATTGGGTTTATAGTATGCATATTATACAGTTTAAGGATAGATTGTTGTTAATTATTATTAGTAATTGTTATTAATAGTTGTAGTTATTGTTATTGGATATAATTATTAATAATTGATAGAAATTCAGTCTAATGGTAAATTGTTCATTGTTAGCTGCCGTTATTGATAATTATTATTCATAATTAGTGATTGTTGTGACTAATAATGGTTAATACTAATTATTGATCATTAATAATAATTAATAATGGTTATAATTGTTGTGATTATGAATAATTATTATTCTTCCAAAGTCCTTAATAGCAAGACAAGATGGATCATTCCAAGACTACAAACAACTTTGGCCTGTCTTCTTTTGGGAATCCTCAATCTTTAGATTTGTAAATAATATACAGACAGTTAGGATTAACAGATGGACAGCTTAGGAGTAAGTAACCAGAAGGGACAGGATAGGGAAAGAGTAGTAAACTTTAGGTATAGTTCATTGAAGGCAAGTTATTGCAAATGGGCCTAAGATGTGGCATATGGATCTCAGCTGTTTTATGAGTTACTAGGACATTTATTCTAATTATGTAAAAATAACCCTATAATAAATTATAAAAATTTCATGATTTTCATTGGACATCAAATGATTTGGCTTTATTCTCTTACAGTCAACCTAACAGATCTTTCTTATGTATGTATGTGTGTATGTATGTATGTGCGTGCACATGTGTGTATGGATGTGTGTACTTGTGTTCTAAGTATATTATAATTTTAACAGCCATGATACCAGCAAAAACATTGCCTCTGAGTTGGTACATGGCCCTTCCTTCTCAAGATGCAAATTTATATTAAACAGCCAAAACATAATTCAATTTCAACAAAAGTTATGGGTTCTCTATTAATTCTATGCAGCTGTAAAGAAAGACAACATCATGAACTTTGCAGGTAAATGGATGGAGCTAGAAGACATCATGTTAAGTGAAGTAACACAGTCCCAGAAAAACAAACGACAAATGGTATCTCTCATATGTGGATGCTAGTACCAATAACCCAGTTATAAATATTTCTTGTGGAGAGAGATGCATATTAAAAGAACAACAACAGAAAGATTGCATCAGAAGGCTGACTGAAATGGTGACTCGGGAGGGGTGGGAGGGGTGGGAGAGGGACACGGGTGTATATTCGATTGGTGCATGTTTAATTGACGTGAGTTCAACAAGTATCCAGTTTTGCCCAGACTCTGTCTACAGGATACATGGTGTTTTAGGACTTAGTAAAAGTAAATATGTGCATATTGGACAACATTGGTTTGAAGGCTGATAAAAACGGTAATGCATCTGAGTTAATTGGTGATATAAATTGCTCTTGTCCACATTAGCTTTAACTAAAATCTGTATAACAATTACTTTGGGATTGGTATAAACAAATGTTCTCTATAATTTTGCTGTCATATAGTATCACCTGGTAGCAATCTCTTTCACCTATAGGATGATTTAACTCAAAAATAAACTTTGTTTCCCAAGTTAATCACATACAGTAACCCAAAACAGCATGGGTGAACTTGATGAAATCTGTGCCTTGATTCCACCCTATAGGTATGTATAAAACAACTGCTTTTTTGAGACTCATGGGTCAAAAATAAAAACCTTAAATAAAAAAGGGGGATATAGATAGATATGAAAACTTTTTGTCAAAAAACCTTGCAACCCAAATCTTAAAACTAACTATGGGAAAGGATTTGTATGTTCCAACAGGCCAGAGTATCACCAACTTAATGGCTGAGAAAGAAAATGCAGCTTTGCAGTGAGTAGGATGTACCAGAAAGTGCCAGCAGAAGGATTGACTCCTCTGGGCATTGAAGGGAAGAAATGCCTCAGATTGCTGCAGACATCAGGCCCCTCTGTGGATCCTACTAGTAACAACTATTTTTAATGATTCCTAATGAAGCTTACCTTCTAGGTGCCGCAAAGGTTTTAATACAAGAGACTTTCTTAACTCCCCCCCCATAGAATAAGGAGAAATATGATGATGATGAGGTCGTTCTCCAGCTGTAGATTGGAGCCAGCTGTTATAGAGGTATTCTCTTGTAAAATCAGTAAAACTGCCTTCTTTAATTGACTAATGGACATAGAAACTGTGAAAAGGATTATTCTCTATTCAGAACCAAATATAATGCTAAAGTCTCCTTAAGCTATGCACTTAAGCAAAATATATTAATACAGGAGCTCTGACATCAACAATGGATTATTCTACCAAGGAGATGTTGGCCAGGGGATCCAAGCCCCCACAAATGGTAAAGGCTCCTTGCCTCCAAACTGGGATATCTGCAGGAAGAGAGGCGATAAGGCCCTGCTGTTGAAGACCTGATATAAACATGGGAAAGATGTATGGAGACCGCACTTGCAAGTATACAGATGGTCTCTGGAATGCCAGAGAGTGTTACCAAAGGCCACTAAACCAATAAAGCAAATATAGGTCTCCTTGAGTCAAGCAAGACTCCTCCGTCAGCACCAGCTACACCTCATCTGCCTGGAAATACTGTGCAGCAGTGGCAGCCATATGTCTGTATATCCCAAATCTAATTGGCTATTAGCTCTCTCCTTGGAGGAATAACCCACGGCTGATGCCACAAGCTTACATCCTCTAATGGTTAGGAGATGTTATAAACCACAGGAAGACCCTGTCATACTTAACAGAAGAAAATGTAATTCATGGATTAACATACCATCCAAACATCTGTGTCTATACCAAAGTAACCTACCATAACAATTAGTACTGTTTAAATACCTATATATCTAATTGCGTGTGCTTCATTAGTAGGATCGAAAGGCTATATATTATACTGTTTAAATACCTATATATCTAATTGCATGTGCTTCATTAGTAGGATCGAAAGGTTATGCCTGGACAAGCTGTCAGCCCATGAAAGAAAACAGCCAGAATTGACTAGAGACCAAGACATCAGCTCCAGAGAAAGTAGACTGTTTTGCTTCTCATCCACCTGTGCCCTTTTTCTAAGCCTAGGAAACAATCTGCGGAAGAGGGGGCATGGTAAAATCTAAGGGCTGTGATTGGGGTGAATGGTGAAGCTACAACAATATAGACTGGACACTCATTTGATCAACTTGATTGAACATACAAGCCCCCCTGTTGGATGGTGGGACCCATGAGCTGTGTTGGTTTGGGCACAACTGCTCACAAATTGGTTTTACATGAAGGATGCTTGTACTCACAAATTATCACTTATTGTTAAAAAAATGAAAACAGAAGAAAACAAAACAAAAAAACAGAGAAAGATGCAGAAAAGTTACAGCAGAATGCATGATCTGGGATGGGTACGGGTGGGGTGGGGGGAAGGGAAGGGGATATATGTCTGAACTGAATTGGAAAATCATGTGTGAAATACACAAAGCATCAATAAAAATAAAAAATATAAATAAAAATTTTAAAATAATGGATCTACACTGCCACCAACTGGCTACGCCCTTTCAACATCTAAAACAAAGATGCAACCAGGTTTTCATTGTATTAAAGTGTTAACAAGTTTTTGGGTATTTGGAAATAAAAAAGTAAAAGGTATAAAAATTGAAAAATTAAAAAAATTGAATTCTAATTAACATCATTGTGGAATTCATGGCCGCCATTTTTCTTTTTAAATTTTTTGCGCACATACAGGCTAAGCCTGCATTTTGTGTTCAGATGACCAGTGGGTAGCTGGTTTTGAGGCCTGCATTTTATTTGGGTGACCAGTTGGTTTGGAAAAAGGCTCCCTTTGCGGACCACCAACCTGGGAGGCTGGTGTGAAATTCCTGTCCTGGACTTATGCAGGTGGAAAGTTATGGCCAAGTGTGGGAAACGTGTCTAGTTGTCCCAGGCTAAGGACCCTAGTAGGAAATTACCTCTCCGGTCAGGTCACAGAAGTGACCGACTGACCTCTACACAATGAGGCCAGTTCCCCACACCGTCCACAAAGTGGGCACTGTATGTCCCCTCCCCTTAGATAAAGGAAGCTTCCTAGAACCTCCCACACACAAAAAAACCCCCCAAAAAAACCCAAAAAAATCAAGATGCTTATGATGGCAACAACTTCTCATGGGGCATATCTAGCTTTAATTAGCTGATGGGCATAAGAAGTGTAAAAGAAAATCTTATTAAGAGCTAGATATTGAAAAATCTTTAAAACAGGTTTTCCTGCCAGGCCTGGAGAAGGCCAAGAGCTTGGAGAAAGATAGTTATTAAAATCCACTTTGTAAGGTTTGCAGTTTAAAATGGTAAAATTTGAACTAATTGGGAATATAAAATATTAATTATTTTATTTGTAATCTGTATTGACTTTCCAACAACTTTGGGGTTAAGGTATACAAATGGTCTCTATATTTTTCTGTGTTCATATAAACAATGAAAAACAATTTGGGTGAATTTGATGAAAACTTCCACCTTGGTTCCTGTTTATGGTTATGTGTAATACAACTTAGGCATCTATAGGTCAAAACATAAAAATTTTAAAAACAAAAAGAGGGAGATGGTATACTATTTCTTCTATATTCCAAACCTTTTGATAAATTTTTAATTTTGGGGTCTTGAAACTAACAATGGGAGGAGATTTGTATGTTCCCACAGGTAAAAACACCAACCTAAATGCCTGAAAATGCACAAGTTTTGGCTGTGCAGGATGGACTGGGAAATATCAGCAGAGAGGCTGACCCATCTGAACATTAAAGAAAAAGGAACTCAGATTGCCTGAGTCACAGACACTGAGCATCTCTCTGAATTCTATTTGGGATAACTGTTTATAATGGGCCCTAATGAAGTTTACCTTCCAGATGCTGAGAAACCTTCCTTCCTCTCCCTTTTATAGGAAAAAGTAAAACATGATGGTAATGAGGTCATTCCCCAGCTGTGAATTGGAACCAACTGTTATAGTCGTAATTTCTTATAAAGCGGGTATAAGTACCTTCTTTAATTGACTGATAGGCATGGGAACTGTGAAAGGATAATTCTCTATTTGGAGACAAATATAATAGTAATTTATAAGCTGTGTAATTGAGCAAAATATGTTAATACAGGAGAGCTCTGATGTCAGCAATGGATTGTTCTGCCAAGGAGATGTTGGCTGGGGGATCCAAGCCCCCCAAATTATAAAGGCCTTTTGCCTATAAAAATGGGATATCTGCAAGGAGAAAGGCAGTATGTCCCTGTTGTCAAAGACCTGGTGTAAGCATGAAAAAATGCTTTGAGACGTCACTTGCTAATGTACAGTTGGCCTCTGAAATGCCAGAGAGCGTTACCAAAGGCCAGTAATGCGATAAAGCAAAATATTCGTCTCCTTGAGTCAAGCAAGACTCCTGTCAGTATCAGCTACACCTCAACTTCCTGTAGATACTGTGCAACAGTGACAGCCATATATATATATATATATATATATATATATATTATATAATATATCTTCCAAATCTAATTGGCTATTAGCTCTCTCCTTGGAGGAATAATTCATGGCTGATGCCACAAGCTTATGTCCTCTAGTGGTTAGGAGATGACATAAGCCACAATAAGAACTTGTCATCTTTTATAGGGAAACCACAGTTTGTGGATTAGCATATCATCCAAACAACTGTGTCTATGCTTAGCTTGCCATAGTAGTTAGTGCTGTATAAATGCCTGTTTAAATGCCTGTACATCTAATTGCTTATGCTTTGTTAGTAGAATTAAAAAGATACCCTGACTAAGCTGTCAACCCATGAAGAGAAACAACCTGTATAGTCCAAAATGACATCTCCAGAGAAAATAGACTGCTTTGTTTCTCACCCACTTGTGCCCCTTTTCCAAAGCCTAGGGAACAAATTGTGGAAGAGGAGGCATGGTAGAATGTAAGGGCTGCAGAGATATTGGGGAGAATCATGAGACTGTAGCAATATAGACTGGACTCTTATTTGATCAACATGCTTGTGCATACAAGCTTCTCCAATCGGACTATGGGAACCTTGGGTTGTTCAAAATATGAACATAGATACTTGCTAATTGGTTTTACGTGAATGTTACATACATTGCTTATGCTTGAGAATCAGCTTACTTCATGGTTGGGATTTTTGGATATTAATTGGCCTTAGTGTGAAAACAAAGTTTTAGGTCTGACCTGCACCCCACTGCTCAGGTATGTTTGAGCATGCAGTACAAATGAGTGATCAATGACAGATACTCTTTTATATATAAAGAAGGGGGATCTGTTGGGTCCTGGCCCCCCAGGGATCTGCTGACCAGCTTGTTGACCCAGTGCTTATCTTGCTGGAACATCTTGTTACCTTCCTTCCTAGAAGGCCTGACCCACCCACGCCAGAGAACCACCTGTGCCTGGGGGCATGAACTTCTGACCTTGATTTTTTTCACTTGTGCTGTAAGCCTGTATATAAGGCCCCCTTGTCACTTCAATAAACTGGCATCTGGCATCCTCTCAGCACAGATGACCTGCTGTCTTTCTTTAAATCCTCAGCCCCTCGTGAGACATTTTGGGAAATGCAGTAGTGCAGGCGCTACACAGCATTATTCTGTATTTCCTTTGAGGTAGCATGTTTACTAAGAAGAAGGAAAAGGACAATGTTTGCATGCATCATCATATTCTGTTTGACAGCAGTACTTAACTGTTAGAAGTCAAACGCACCTATGATAAAACTCGAGGGTAAGGCTCGATTTGGGTCTTACATCTGGTGCATTGGCCAGGAATCAAGACCCCCTGTGGGGATGCCTAGACAGACTTTGGAGGAATAAGATTGGGCCCTAGCTGGTACCGTTGTTGTGTCTGTCCTGTTGGGTGTTTGTTTGTTTGTTTGTGTCTGACATTCAGTCTGCTCGAGAGAGATCTGGGAGGTTTTGCTTCCATCTGTGAGGAATCTGGAGGACTCTACAGTTCTGGCAGGAGTGTCAAGATGACTCTCCTTTGGTCTGGGCTTGGAGATTTTCTTGGCCAAGCCGCCTGGAGACCAAGTCTTGGAGGGACCGGTCAGTGTTTGTGGACCGAGTCCACGAGGGACCAGTCAGTACTTGGTACTAGAGTGAATAGGCACCTACCTAGTGAATCTTTGTTTTGTATCTTCCATTCGTGGCAGGGACAGTTGATATCTGTGTTGTTTGTGTTAGTTTAATCTTTGTGTTGTATCTTTCGTTGGTGGCCGGGATGGTTGATATCTGTGTCAATTGTTTGTGTAAGTTTTGTGGACTTGGACTGACGATGTTTTTGTACATGGGACAGAAATCCTCTACCCCCTTGATTTGTTAATCCACCATTGGAAGGAAAATTCCAAACCTTTTGTTTGGTCGCCCACATATTGGGTAGTTTGGCAGGCAGAGGGGTCTGGATTTCTGGCTCTGGGGCTGACAGACAGGGTTGGCTCCTTGCGGTGCATGCAGCAGTTGCTTCTCTTCGTGTCTGCATAGTCTTTGTTGTTAGGCCCTTAGTCTCTCTGCTGCTTTCACCTTGTTTCTCTGAGATTGCTTTAATTCTCATTCTCTGGGATCTCAGGATGGGAAATTATAAATCTACCCTGATTTAAAGGAGGTATCTATGTCTTGTGTTTATGGTAACCAGGTGCTAAATTTTCATGTAACTTGTTATGCTTCTAAGTTTATGTTCCTGTGTGTGTTTGTAATTCAGTTATTGTTGGTTCTGTTAAACAAGGTGGCCACTTCAAGTTTCGATCCTTTATGTGCACAGAATGATTTCATTTTGGCATGCCAGACTAGATATGCACGTGCAAAGTTTAAAAATTGATATTTAAAAATTCGTTTAAAGGCCTAAAATTTGGATATTGTAGACATCTCTAAATTTATTGTCTCTGAGTCTATCAAATGCTTCACAACAGGTGCTAGTTGTTTATAGGAATCAGCCTCAGTGTTGACTGTTTAAAGATCCCATTTTGGTTTGTGTTTACTTTCAAAAGGTAACTTGCTTGCTTTGGAATTATCTATTTTTTGAGACCTTTGTGGACCAGATTCAGGACTGGAAATGGATTCTTGGACTGGCTTTTGTTTTGGGTGGAGCAGTTTTGTTGCCCCTTGAGTCCGGGTTTGGTGGCACACACCTTTAATCCTAGTCCTTGGGAGGCAGAAGCAGGCAGTTCTTTGTGAGCTAAAGGTCAGCCTGGTCTACAGAGCAAGTACCAGGCCAGCTGAGACTAAAGGGAGACCCTGTCTCAAAAAGACCAAAAACAAAACAAAACAAAACAAAAAAAAATGAAAGCATGTGTGTGAGTGTTGGTAATTCCCACATGCATGGAAATTACACATGTGTATGTGACTATTGCTAATTTTCCACCTGAAGTAAATAACATGGTGTTTGAGAAAATAAATACTGGGTAGCTGTCTCCATTGACATAGTTCTTGGCATTAGGCAGGTCCTCAAGGGACTCACAGCTCCTTGCCACAGGGGTATGTACCATAAACACAACTCTGGCTGGAGAGTGGGACCCCTGGTGCTTAAGGTCCCCACCTTACTCCCAATCCCATCTGGTCAGTGGACTGGGCCTTATGTGTGAGGGAGTGTTGTTTTTGAGGAAAAGGATGCATCAAGCATATTGGAGCCAGTAAGAGGCATGTGGGCAAGATGAATGTGCATGTTGGAGGTGGCTGAGGCTTACTATCCCTGCACTGGGAGGAGGTGTCAATTTTTCTAGGCAGAGAAGGTATGGAAAGGCTGAACAAGGGACTGGAATTGTGCTGTCTTTACTGATAAAAAGGGAGAAGTCTCTTCTGAGTCTCTGATGAGGAAAAAGGCAGGTTTATAGGGATCTTTGTGATGCATCAGCCAGGACTGGAGGTTGGCTGAAGGAAACTCACTCACTGGATCATAGCGGGGCCATTTCACCTCTCACCACCTGCACTTGCTCCAGACTCAAGTCACATGACCTCTCTGGTAGATGATTGAAACACAGAGATCTCTGTGAGGCTGGAGCTAGGCAGTGCAGTGACACAGCTACAAGCTGAGTAGACCAGGCACTGCCAGCAGAGAGCTGGATTCTCCCAGAGGCTCACCAGAACCAGCACTGCCCAAAACTCAGTTTTAGACTTCTGATGAATATTTGATATCAAGTTGATTCACAAAATAAACTGTCATGTGAGCTAAAACTGTTAAACATTCCCTCTTCTTAATAATGCACTCTGCAGAGTTTAACTCCTTTTCCACTGAGTTTGAGTTAGGAGCTGTTACCTTGTAGCAGATCTCCATGTGGATGCTGGTCCCACTGACTGTTGGAAAAGGTATTTTTTTGTGGCATTGAGGTGGCAACCTCAGTGACATATAATAACTGAATTGAATTTTAAGCTAATGTGAAATCTTGACAGAGAACATTTTAATAAATAAATACTTTGAAAATATTTAAAATATTTTTCCATATTCCAAAATGTAAAATGTAACATGACAGATTTTATGTGTCTGACATTGTATCTGGGAAGGAAGGGCAGACTTTAGTCCCTTCACAATCTGCTGTTGGAGGCCTGACAGGGCTACTTGAATCCTCATAGACATAGTCTTTGGCCAGAAGGAAAATTTTAAAAAGTTTCTGTGTGAAGCTTTTTGTCATTGACCATTTGCATTCTTGCCATAAAGCAAGCAGCATGGATGCCTGAGCGGATATAGAGGGTGTTTAGTCCTGAGATGTTTGAAACTAAGAGCTCAATTTTTATTGAGCATTTCTGTGATTTTTCAAACTATTGTATTTGAGATAACTGTCCCATCTTGTTACATGGGAAATAAGTATTAATTATTTAGTAAATCTGCACAATTAAGGGTTATTCTAGGTAATAAAATGATATAAAAAGGAGAAAATGTTAAAAAGGTATTTTTAGTAAGGATTTATGTAAAGATGATGAAAAGTCTATGCAAATGATAAAAGTCTGAGGAGGTTTGTTGTGACAGGTAAAAAGGGACACTATATAAATAAGCTTAAATTTGTAAGGTTCAATCAGGTAGTTTAAAAATCAAAATGTGGTGGGCGGGCTCTTAAGTCACAGGCAGGAGGCCGTAACTCACGTGAGCAGGGCAGGTACAGCTGGGGTGGTGTGGCACAGGGGTGGCTGGAAGAGGGTCTCAACTCTGAGCCCTCTGTCGGGGGTCCCTGTCTTGGAGGGACCACCCTTTGCCTTTTCAGAGTGAACAGAGGGCCGTGTTTACTTCTGCTCTGGTCCCTGCGGGCGGCCTTGTGGGCAGGCTCCTGAGTCACAGGCAGGACGCCATAACTCACGCGGGCAGGGCAGGTACAGCTGCGGTGGTCTGGCACAGGGGCGGCTGGAAGAGGATCTCAATTATGAGCCCTCTTTTGGGGGTCCCTGTCTCAGAGGTACAGGCACACAATACCCCCCCTCACACCAATGGGAACTGGAGAGAATCTAAGTGGACTTCCTTTTGGAGAACCTTCAGAACAGAAATAGAAAACTGACTTAGGCTTCCAACATCCAATATATAAACAAAATTGAAAATCTGAAACCTAGACAAGTCAATACTCCATAAAAAAAAAGGAGGAGGAAAGGGAAAAAAAAGCATTGGAAGGAGGCAAGCAAAACCATCCACTAATATAGTGAAAAGTAATTTGTGATTTGAACCACAAAAGGGAAACCCACATGCCAGGGACAAGAATAAGGGACAACATGGGAAAGGCACAGGATATTCCCACACCAGGCCCTACCCAACCTGGAGGAGATAGCTACAATGGGATCCCCTTGGAGGAGACCCAAGGAACAGAGCTTAGAGGAATAATTGCAGACCTATGCAGAGAATTTAAAGAAAATAAAGAAGAAGTCAGAGAACTAAAGAGAGAGAATGAAAAACTCAAAAAGGACCTAGAGGGATTCAATAACAAACGTTGGAAAGAACTAAAGGAACAGATTGACAAACTCTGTAAGAACAAGAGGGAAGAAAAAAATAAACCAAGAATTCAGAGAACTCAAGAGAGGAATGAAAAAACTCAAAAAGGGGGGGGGCGGGGGGGCGGGGGGCGCACCTAGAGGGATCACATGACAAACTTCAGACAGAACAAAAGGAACAGGAATGACAAACTCCGAAAGAACTCGAGGAGAAAAAAAAACAAATCCGAAAGGGTGAGAAAAAACTGAAAAAAAGGAAGCCAACCAAGAAGAAAGGAGCACCAAGAAGGATTGAGAAGCTCAAAAAAGGAAAGGGAAAGTATTACTATAAAGAAACCCGAGTGGATGAAACGAAAAAAGGGAATTAGAACGCCTCCAGTCCAATCAAGAAAAAGGAAGGTACAAAGCCGGGCTCGCAGTAGTAAATGGAGGAGAAGAGAACCAAAGATATCAGATCTGGAAGAATACAAACACAGACAGCCAAATTAAAAAACGTCTCAACATAAAGATTATGAAACTTTTAAAAATACAAAACAATGGAAAACAACCAGGAAACTATGGGGCACTATGAAAAGATCAAACCTCTTACATTGTTATAAGAATAGAGGAGGAGAAGAATCTCAAGAGAATAGTTTTGATCAGATTTCAAACAGAATAAAGATGAAAATTCCCCAAACTAAAACATCAGCAAACCTCTAACAAATACAAGAAAGCACATAGGACCCCCAACATGGACAAAGATCAGAAAAAGAAACCCCACACTTCATATCATATTTACAACATACATAGCTGACACCAATAAACAAAGACAAAATTCTAGCTAAAAAGAAAAAAAAAAAAAAAGTCACATACAAAGGGAACAACCATCAGAATTACAAACTGACTTCTCGCATCTCAAACCATGAAAGCAAGAAGACATGGAAAAACAAAGCATTCCCCAGTGTTAAGGGACTATGGATCGCCAACCCAAAATACTTTACCAAGCAAAAAATGTCAACTATACTTGAAAGAGAAAGAAAAATTCTTCCGTGACATAAAACACAAAGATGATGGAATACTTGGTCTGAAACCCAACTCTTCATCAAAATACTTGACAACGCAAATTCAAAGGGCAGAACGAGAGAGGAGCAACAATCCTCTAACACCTAGGAAAAGAAACTAATAAAAACATAACCATAGGAGCAAAATCATAGGCTAGAAGTCCAAATGGATAATAAAGTGAAAGGAAGCAATACCCATCTTTCAATTATAACCTTAAATATTAATGGGCTAAACTCCCAAATCAAAAGTCATAGACTGGGAGAATGAATTAGGAAACAAAACCCATTTTTCTAATAGGAAAGATAGAGATGGTGTTTGCATGGACAGCATTAGTTAACTGAAGGAAATGAAAGCACATATGATTAAATGGAGGGGATCAAAAACAGTTGACAAAAGTAAGATGCATCCAGTCAAGCTGAAGGAACTGGAAAACACCATGTATTTACAGACGTGATTTAGAGCTAATCTGCTTTGCCTCTCCACCTGCAGCAGCTTTGTTTGTTTCTTCTTCTTTGTTAAAGAAATACTGCATGGTCTTCTTCATACAACAATCTAGAAAAGTTTTTCTAATAGGAAAGAAGGAGGCAGTGCTGTCCATGCAAACACTGTCTCTTTCTTTCCTATTAGAAAAACTTTTCTAGATTGTTGTAGGAAGAAGACTGTGCAGTATTTCTTTAAGACAGCATTACTTAACTGAAGAAAATGAAAGCATATGGGATACAACACACTGTATTAAAACCGTTGAGAATACGAACATGTGTCCAGTGAGGCTGAAGGAACTGGACTTCGAAAAGGCCATGTATTACAGAAGCAATTTACAGCTAATCTGCTTTAACTCTCCGCATGCAGCAAAGTATTTGTTTCTTCTTAGGTGTTAAAGAAATACTGCACGTTCTTCTTCCTACAATCATCTAGAAAAGTTTTTCTAATAGGAAAGAAAGAGACAGTGTTTGCATGGACAGCATTAGTTAACTGAAGGAAATGAAAGCTTATGTGATATAACTCAGTGAATTAAAACCATTGAGAATACAAAGATGCACGGGTCAAGCTGAAGGAACTGGAGAACGCCATGTATTACAGAAGCGATTTACAGCTAATCTGCTTTAACACTCAGCCTGCAGCAACGTGTTTGTTTCTTCTGTGTTAAAGAAATACTGCATGCTCTTCTTCCTACAATCATCTAGAAATTTTTTCTAATAGGAAAGAAAAAGACTGTTTGCATGGACAGCATTAGTAAACTGAAGGAAATGAATGCACATATGATAAAACTCAGAGAATTGAAAAGAGTTGAGAAAATGAAGATGCATCCAGTCAAGCTGAAGTAACTGGAAAACTCCGTGGATTACAGACGCGATTTACAGCTAATGTGCTATAACTCTTGGCCTGCAGCAACATGTTTGTTTCTTCTTCTGTGTTAAAGAAATACTGCACACTCTTCTTCCTAAAATAATCTAGAAAAGTTTTTCTAATAGGAAAGAAACAGACAGTGTTTGCATGGTGTTTGTTTCTTCTTCTGTGTTAAGGAAATACTGCACACTCCTCTTCCTACAACCATCTAGAAAAGTTTTTCTAATAGGAAAGAAAGAGACAATGTTTGCATTGAGAGCATTAGCTAACTGAAGGAAATGAAAACATATGTGATACAACTCACTGAATTAAAACCGTTGAGAATACGAAGATGCGTCCAGTCAATCTGACGTAACTGGAAAACACCGTGTATTACATAGGCGATTTATAGCTAATCTGCTTTAACTCTCGGCCTACAGCAACGTACTTGTTTCTTCTGAGTTAAACTACTGCATGCTCATCTTCTTACAATCATCTAGAAAGAAGGTTTTCTAGTAGGAAAGAATGAGACAGTGTTTGAATGCACAGCATTAGTTAACTGAAGGAAAGGAAAGTATATGTGATACAAATCAGTGAATTAGAACCGTTGAGAATACCAAGATGCATCCAGCCAAGCTGAAGGACCTGGAAAACACCATGTATTACAGACGCGAGTTACAGTTAATCTGCTATAATTCTCAGCCTACAGCAACCTGTTTGTTTCTTCTTCTGTGTTAAAGAAATACTGCACGCTCTTCTTCCTACAATCATCTACAAAAGTTTTTCTAATAGGAAAGAAAGAGACAGTGTTTGCATGGAGAGCATTAGTTAACTGAAGGAAATGAAAGCATATGTGATACAACTCACTGAATTAAAACCATTGAGAATATGAAGATGCGTCCAATCAAGCTGAAGTAACTGGAAAAAGAAAGTATTCTAATAGGAAAGAATGAGACAGTGTCTGAATGCACAGCATTAACTGAAGGAAATGAAAGCATATGGGATAAAATTCAGGGAATTTTACCACTAATCTGCTTTAACTCTTGGCCTGTAGCAACATATTTGTTTCTTCTGTGTTAAGGAAATACTGCATGCTCATCTTCTTACAATCATCTAGAAAGAAGGTATTCTAATAGGAAAGAATGAGACAGTGTTTGAATGCACAGCATTAACTGAAGGAAATGAAAGCATATGTGATACAACTCAAGGAATTAAAACCATTGAGAATAGGAAGATGTGTCCAGTCAAGCTGAAGGAACTGGAAAATGCCAAGTATTACAGACATGATTTACAGCTAATCTGATTTAACTCTCGGCCTGCAGCAATGTGTTTGTATCTTCTTCTGTGTAAAAGAAATACTGCACGCTCTTCTTCCTACAATCATCGAGAAAAGTTTTTCTAATAGGAAAGAAAGAGTCAGTGTTTGCTTGGACAGTATTAGTTAACTGAAGGAAATGAAAGCACATATGATAAAACTCAGGGAATTGAAAACAGTTGAGAATACTAAGATGCGTCCAGTCAAGCTGAAGGAACTGGAAAACGCCATGTATTACTGTCGCAATTTACAGCTAATCTGCTTTAACTCTCGGCCTACAGCAACATGTTTGTTTCTTCTTCTGTGTTAAAGATATAATGCACGCTCTTCTTCTGAAAAGTTTTTCTAATAGGAAAGAAAGTGACAGTGTTTGCATGGACAGCATTAGTTAACTGAAGGAAATGAAAGCACATATGATAAAACTCAGGGAATTGAAAACAGTTGAGAATACTAAGATGCGTCCAGTCAAGCTGAAGGAACTGGAAAACGCCATGTATTACTGTCGCAATTTACAGCTAATCTGCTTTAACTCTCGGCCTACAGCAACATGTTTGTTTCTTCTTCTGTGTTAAAGATATAATGCACGCTCTTCTTCTGAAAAGTTTTTCTAATAGGAAAGAAAGTGACAGTGTTTGCATGGACAGCATTAGTTAACTGAAGGAAATGAAAGCACATATGATAAAACTCAGGGAATTGAAAAGAGTTGAGAAAACATAGATGCGTCCAGTCAAGCTGAAGGATCTAGAAAATGGCTTGTATTACAGATGCGATTTACAGCTAATCCGCTTTAACTCCGGTCCTACAGCAACATTTTTGTTTCTTCTTCTGTGTTAAAGAAATACTGCACGCTCTTCTTCCTACAATCATCTAGAAAAGTTTTTCTAATAGGAAAGAAAGAGACAGTGTTTTCATGCACAGCATTAGTTAACTGAAGGAAATGAAAGCATGTGAGATACAACTCACTGAATTAAAACCTTTGAGAATACGAACATGCATCCAGTGAGGCTGAAGGATCTAGAAAACCACTTGTATTACAGACGCGATTTACACCTAATCTGCTATAAGTCTTGGCCTATAGCAACCTGTTTGTTTCTTCTTCTGTGTTAAAGAAATACTGCACGTTTTTCTTCCTACAATCATCTAGGAAAGTTTTTCTAATACGAAAGCATGAAACAGTGTTTGAATGCACAGCATTAGTTAACTGAAGGAAATGAAAGCATATGTGATACAACTCAGGGAATTAAAACCTTTGGGAATATAAAGATACGTGCAGCCAAGCTGAAGGAACTTGAAAACCCCATGTATTACAGACGACATTTATAGCTATTCTGATTTAACTCTCGGCCTGTAGCAATGTGTTTGTTTCTGCTTCTTTGTAAAAGAAATACTGCACGCTCTTCTTCCTACAATCATCTAGAAAAGTTTTTCTAATAGGAAAGAAAGAAACAGTGTTTGCATGGACAGCATTAGTTAACTGAAGGAAAGGAAACCACATATGATAAAACTTAGGGAATTGAAAACAGTTGAGAAATCGAACATGCATCCAGTCAAGCTGAAGGATCTAGAAAACGGAATGTATTACAGACTCGATTTACAGCTAATCTGCTTTAACTCTTGGCCTACAGCAACATGTTTGCTTCTTATTCTGTGTTAAAGAAATACTGCACGCTCTTTTTCCTACAATCATCTAGAAAAGTTTTTCAAATAGGAAAGAATGAGAGAGTGTTTGCATAGACAGCATTAGTTAACTGAAGGAAATGAAAGCATATGTGATACAACTCACTGAATTAAAACCATTGAGAATATGAAGATGTGTCCAGTCAAGGTGAAGGAACTGGAAATCGCCATAAAACTCAGGGAATTGAAAACAGTTGAGAAAACGAAGATGCGTCCAGTCAAACTGAAAGATGTGGAAAATGGCATGTATTACAGACACGATTTACAGCTAATCTGCTTTAACTCTCAGCCTGCAGCAACAGGTTTGTTTCTTCTTCTGTGTTAAAGAAATGCTGCACGCTCTTCTTCCTACAATCATCTAGAAAAGATTTTCTAATAGGAAAGAAAGACACAGTGTTTGCATAGACAGCATTAGCTAACTGAAGGAAATGAAGGCACATATGATAAAATTCAGGGAATTGAAAAGAGTTGATAAAAGGATGATGCGTGCAGTCAAGGTGAAGGAACTGGAAAATGCCATGTATTACAGATGGGATTTACAGCTAATCTGCTTTAACTCTTGGCCTACAGCAAAGTGTTTGCTCCTTCTTCTGTGTTAAAAAAATACTGCAAGCTCTTCTTCCTACAATCATCTAGAAGTTTTTCTAATAGGAAAGAATGAGACAGTGTTTGCATGGACAGCATTAGTTAACTGAAGGAAATGAAGGCATATGTGATACACCTCACTGAATTAAAGCCATTTAGAATATGAAGATGCTTCCAGTCAAGCTGAAGGTACTGGAAAACGCCATGTATTACAGACGCGATTTACAGCTAATCTGCTTTAACTCTTGGCCTACAGCAACCTGTTTGTTTCTTCTTCTGTGTTAAAGAAATACTCCATGCTCTTCTTCCTACAATCACATAGAAAGAAGGTTTTCTAGTAGGAAGGAATGAGACAATGTTTGAATGCACAGCATTAGTTAACTGAAGGAAATGAAAGTATATGTGATACAACTCAGGTAATTAATACCATTGAGAGTACGAAGAACCATACAGTCAAGCTGAATGAACTGGAAAATGCCATGTAGTACAGACTCGATTTACAGCTAATCTGCTTTAACACTTGGCCTACAGCAACCTGTTTGCTTCTTCTACTGTGTTAAAGAATTATTGCATGCTCTTCTTCCTGCAATCATCTAGAAAAGTTTTTCTAATAGGAAAGAAAGAGACAGTGTTTGCATAGACAGTATTAGTTAACTGAAGGAAATGAAAGCATATGTGATACAAGTCAGGGAATTAAAACTGTTGAGAATATGAAGATGCATCCAGTCAAGCTGAAGGAACTGGAAAACGCCATGTATTACCGACATGATTTACAGCTAATCTGCTTCAAGTCTCGGCCTGCAGCAAGGTGTTTGTTTCTTCTTCTGTGTTAAAGAAATAATGCATGCTCTTCTTCCTACAATCATCTAGAAAAGTTTTCTAATATGAAAGACAGAGACAGTGTTTGCATGGACAGCATTAGTTAACTGAAGGAAGTGAAAGCATATGTGATACAACTCACTAAAATAAAATCAAGGAGAATATGTTGAGAATAAGAACATGCCTCCAGTTAGGGTGAAGGAACTGGACTTCAAAAAGACCATGTATTACACACGCAATTTACAGCTAATCTGCTTTAACTCTCAGCCTGCAGCAATGTATTTGTTTCTTCTTCTGTGTTAAAGAAATACTGCACACTCTCCTTCCTTCAATCAGCTAGAAAAGTTTTTCTAATAGGAAAGAAACAAACAGTGTTTGCATGGACAGCATTAGGTAACTGAAGGAAATGAAAGCACATATGATAAAACTCAGGGAATTGAAAAGAGGTGAGAAAACCAAGATGCGTCCAGTCAAGCTGAGGGAAACTACAAAATGCCATGTATTACAGAGGCAATTTACAGCTAATCTGCTTTAACACTCAGCCTGCAGCAATGTGCTTGTTTCCTCTTCTGTGTTATAGAAATGCTGCACGCTCCTACAATCATCTAGTAAAGTTTCTCTAATAGGAAAGAAAGTGACAGTGCTTGCATGGACAGCATTAGTTAACTGAAGGAAATGAAAGCACATGTGATAAAACTTATGGAACTGAAAACAGTTGAGAAATTGAAGATGGGTCCAGTCAAGCTGAAGGATCTAGAAAATGGCATGTATTACAGACGCGATTTACAGCTAATCTGCTTTAACTCTCGGCCTGCAGCAACGGGTTTGTTTCTTCTTCTGTGTTAAAGAAATACTGCACGCCCTTCTTCCTACAATCATCTAGAAAAGTTTTTCTAATAGGAAAGAAAGAGACAGTGTTTGCATGGACAGCATTAGTTAACTGAAGGAAATGAAAGCACATATGATAAAACTCAGGGAATTGAAAACAGTTGAGAAATCGAAGATGTGTCCAGTCAAGCTGAAGGATCTAGAAAACGGCTTGTATTACAGACGCGATTTACAGCTAATCTGCTTTAACTCTCAGCCTGCAGCAATGTGTTTGTTTCTTCTTCTGTGTTAAAGAAATACTGCACGTCCTTCTTCCTACAATCATCTAGAAAAGTTTTTCTAATAGGAAAGAAAGAGACAGTGTTTGCATGGACAGCATTAGTTAACTGAAGGAAATCAAAGCACATATGATAAAACTCAGGGAATTGAAAACAGTTGAGAAATCGAAGATGGGTCCAGTCAGGCTGAAGGATCTAGAAAACAGCATGTATTACAGAGGCGATTTACAGCTAATCTGCATTAACTCTCGGCCTGCAGCAATGTGTTTCTTTCTTCTGTGTTAAAGAAATACTGCACGCTCTTCTTCCTACAATCATCTAGAAAAGTTTTTCTAATAGGAAAGGAAGAGACAGTGTTTGCATGGACAGCATTAGTTAACTGAAGGAAATGAAAGCATATGTGATACAACTCACTGAATTAAAACCTTTGAAAATACGAACAGGCGTCCAGTGAGGCTGAATTAACTGGACTTTGAAAAGGCCATGTATTACAGATGCGATTTAGACCTAATCTGCTTTACCTCTGGTCTTGCAGCAATGTATTTGTTTCATCTTCTGTGTTAAAGAAATACTGCATGTTCTTCTTCCTACAATCATCTAGAAAAGTTTTTCTAATAGGAAAGAAACAGACAGTGTTTGCATGGACAGCATTAGTTAACTGAAGGAAATGAAAGCACATATGATAAAACTCAGCGAATTGAAAACTGTTGGGAAAATGAAGATGCATCCAGTCAAGCTGAAGGAAGTGGAAAAGGCCATGTATTACAGATGCGATTTAAAGCTAATCTTCTTTAACTCTTGGCCTGCAGCAACGTATTTGCTTCTTGAGTGTTAAGGAACTACTGCATGCTCGTCTTCTTACAATCATCTAGAAAGAAGGTTTTCTAATAGGAAAGAATGAGACAGTGTTTGAATGCTTTAGTTAACTGACAGAAATGAAAGTATATGTGATACAACTCAGGGAATTAAAACCATTGAGAATACATAGATGTGTCCAGTCAAGGTGAAGGAAATGGAAAACGCCATGTATTACAGACACGATTTACAGCTAATCTTTNTTTGAATGCACAGCATTAGTTAACTGAAGGAAATGAAAGGATACCTGATACAACTCCGGGAATTAAGACCTTTGGGAATAGGAAGATGCACCCAGTAAAGCTGAAGGAACTAGAAAACGCCATGTACTACAGCCGCGATTTACAGCTAATCTGCTTTAACTCTCGGTCTGCAGCAACGTATTTCTTTCTTCTGTGTTAATGAAATACTGCATGCTCTTCTTCCTACAATCATGTACAAAGAAGTTTTTCCAATAGGAAAGAATGAGAGTGTTTGCATGGAGAGCATTAGTTAACTGAAGGAAATGAAAGCATATGTGATACCACTCAGGGAAATAAAACCATTGAGATTAGGTAGATGAGTCAAGTCAAGCTGGAGGAACTGGAAAACGCCATGTATTAGAGACGCGATTTGCAGATAATCTGCTTTAATTCTCAGCCTGCAGCAATGTATTTGTTTCTTTAAGGATCTACTGCACGCTCTTGTTCCTACAATCATCTAGAAAAGTTTTTCTAATAGGAAAGAATGAGACAGTGTTTGAATGCACAGCGTTAGTTAACTGAAGGAAATGAAAGCATAAGCGATACAACTCAGGGAAATAAAACCTTTGAGAATAGGTAGGTGCGTACAGTCAAGCTGAAGGAACTGGAATACGCCAAGTATTAAAGACGCGATTTACAGCTAATCTGCTTTTGTTTTAAGGAACCCTTCTCCCTACAATCATCTAGAAAGGTTTATGAATAGGAAAGAAAGAGACACTGTTTGCATGCACAGCATTAGTTATCTGAAGGAAATGAAATCATATATGATAAATCTCAGGGAATTCAAAACAGTTGAGAAAATGAAGATGCATACAGTCAAGCTGAAGGAACTGAAAAACACCATGTATTAGAGACGTGATTTGAAGCTAGAGTCAGTGTTTGAATGCACAGCATTAATTTCCTTTAGTTAACTAAATAAAGAAAATTAAAGCATACGCGATACAACTTCGGGAAGTAAGACCTTGGGGAATAGGTATATGCGTCCAGCTACTCCGGGAATTAAGACCTTTTGGAATAGGTGTATGCGTCCAGGTAAACTGAAGGAACTAGAAAGCATAATGTATTACAGACGTGATTTAAAAGCTAATCTGTTTTAACTCTCAGCCTTCAGCAATGTATTTGTTTCTTTTTCTGTGTTAAGGAACTACTGCATGCTCATCTTCCTACAATAATCTAGAAAGAAGTTTTTCTAATAGGAAAGAATTATACAGTATTTGCATGGACTGTATTTGTTTCTTTTTCTGTGTTAAGGAACTACTGCATGCTCATCTTCCTACAATAATCTAGAAAGAAGTTTTTCTAATAGGAAAGAATTATACAGTATTTGCATGGACAGCTTTAGTTAACTGAAGGAAATGAAAGCATATGTGATACTACTCAGGGAAATACAACTCTTGAGAATAGGTAGGTGCCTCCAGTCAAGCTGAAGGAACTGGAAAAGGCCATGTATTACAGACGCAATTTACAGCTAATCTGCTTTAACTCTCCACCTGCAGCATCGTATTTGTTTCTTCTTCTGTGTTAAAGAAATACTGCACGCTCTTCTTCCTACAATCTAATAGGAAAGAGGAGACAATGTTTGCAGGGAGAGTATTAGTTAACTTAAGGAAATCAAAGCATATATGATAAATCTCAGGGAATTGAAATCAGTTGAGAAAATGAAGATGTGTCCAGTCAAGCTGAAGGAACTGGAAAAGGCCATGTATTACAGACATCATTTATGCTTTCATTTCCTTCAGATAACTAATGCTGTGCATGCAAACAATGTCTCTTTCTTTCCTATTCGTAAAACATTCTAGATGATTGTACGAAGCTAATCTGCTTCTTTCTTAAGGAACTACAGCACGCTCTTCTTCCTAAAATCATCTAGAAAGGTTTACGAATAGGAAAGAAAGAGACAATGTTTGCATGCACAGCATTAGTTATCTGAAGGAAATGAAAGCATAAATGATAAATCTCAGGGAATTCAAAACAGTTGAGAAAATGAAGATGCATACAGTCAAGCTGAAGGAACTGAATAACACCATGTATTAGAGATGAGATTTGGAGCTAATCTCCGTTAACTCTCGGCCTGCAGCAACGTATTTGTTTCTTCTGTGTTAATGAACTACTGCATGCTCGTCTTCCTACAATCCTCTAGAAAGAAGGTTTTCTAATAGGAAAGAATGAGTCAGTGTTTGAATGCACAGCATTAGTTAACTGAAGGAAATGAAAGAATACGCGATACAGGGCTGGAGAGATAGCCTAGCGGTTAAGAGCACCGACGCTCTTGCAGAGGACCCGGGTTCGATCCCCAGCACCCACATGGCGGCTAAGAACCGTCTGTAACTCCAATTCCAGGAGAACTCCAGTTCCAGGGGAATCCGAGACCCTCTTCTGACCTCCGCGGCATTGCACGACACGGGTGCACAGACCTGCATGCAGACAATACATTCATACACATACAAAAATAAATAATAAAAAAAATTAAAAAAAAAAAGAATACGCGATACAACTCCGGGAATACAACCTTTGGGAATAGGTAGATGCGTCCATTCAAGCTGAAGGAACTATAAAATGCCATGTATTACAGACGCAATTTACAGCTAATCTGCTTACGAGATACAACTCCGGGAATTAAGACCTTTGGGAATAGGTAGATGCGTCCAGTCAAGCTGAAGGACCTATAAAACGCCATGTATTACAGACTCGATTTACAGCTAATCTGGTTTAACTCTCAGCCTGCAGCAATGTATTTGTTTCTTCTTCTGTGTTAAAGAAATACTGCACGCTCCTGTTCCTACAATCATCTAGAAAAGTTTTTCTAATAGGAAAGAATGAGACAGTGTTTGAATACACAGCATTACTTAACTGAAGGAAATGAAAGCATAAGTGATACAACTCAGGGAAATAAAACCGTTGAGAATAGGTAGATGCGTGCAGTCAAGCTGAAGGAACAGGAAAACGCCATGTATTACAGACGCGATTAACAGCTAATCTGCTTTAACTTTCGGTCTGCAGCAACGTATTTGTTTCTTCTGTGTTCAAGAAATACTGCACAGTCTTTTTCCTACAGTCATCTAGAAAAGTTTTTCTAATAGGAAAGAATGAGAGTGTTTGAATGCACAGCATTAGTTAACTGAAGGAAATGTAAGCATATGTGATACAACTCAGGGAAATAAAACCATTGAGAATAGGTAGATGTGTCCAGTCAAGCTGAAGGAACTGGAAAACGCCATGTATTACAGAGACGATTTACAGGTAATCTGCTTTAACTTTCGGCCTGCAGCAAGGTATTTGTTTCTTCTTCTATGTTAGAGAAATACTGCATGCTCTTGTTCCTACAATCATCTAGAAAAGTTTTGCAAATAGGAAAGAATGAGACAGTGTTTGAATGCACAGCATTAGTTAACTGAGGGAAATGAAAGCATATGTGATACAACTCAGGGAAATAAAACAGTTGAGAATAGGTAGATGCGTCCAGTCAAGCTAAAGGAACTGGAAAACGCCATGTATTACAGATGGGATTTACAGCTAATCTGCTTCTGTTTTAAGGAACTACAGCATGCTCTTCTCCCTACGATCATCTAGAAAGGTTTACGAATACGAAAGAGACAGTGTTTGCATGCACAACATTAGTTACCTGAAGGAAATGAAAGCATATATGGTAAAACTCAGGGAATTAAAAACAGCTGAGAAATCGAAGATGCATACAGTCAAGCTGAAGGAACTGAAAAACGCCATGTATTAGAGACGCGATTTTTGCACGATGTCCAAATTGAACACCGTGATGACACAGTGGAGCTATGTGAGTTCACAATGGAGCACTGTGATGACACAATGGAGCAGTGAGAGGGCACAATGGAGCAGTGTGAGGGCAAAATGGTGCAGTGTGAGGTCACAATGGAGCAGGGTGAGGGCACAATGGAGCAGTGTGAGGACACTTGGAGCAGTGAGATGACATTATGGAGAAGTGTGATGACACAATGGAGCAGTGTGATGGCACAATGGAACAGTGTAAGGGCACAATGTGCACTGTGAGGGCCCAAGGGAGAACAGTGAAGGCAAAATGGCGCAGTGTGAGGACACAATGGAGCAGTCTGAGGGCACTTGGAGTAGTGAGATGACATTATTGAGCAGTGTGATGACACAATGGAGTAGTGTGATGACACAATGGAACAGTGTCAGGGCAAAATGGAGGGGTGTGAAGGCACAACGGAGCAGTATGGGGGAAAATGGTGCAGTGTGAGGACACAATGGAGCAGTGTGAGGGCACAATGGAGCAGCATGAGGGCACAATGGACCCGTGTGATGGCACAATGGAGCAGTGTGATGACGCAGTGTAGCAGTGTGATGACACAGTGGAGGAGTGTGATGGAACAATGGTGCTGTGTGATGACACAATGGAGCAGTGTGATGGCACAGTGAAGCAGTATTATGACACAATAGAGCAGTGAGATGGCACATTGGAACAGTGTGATGCCACAGTTGAGTAGAGTGATGAACAATGGAACAGTGTGATGACACAATGGAGCACTGTGAGGGCACAATGGAATAGTGTAAGGGCACAATGGAGCAGTGTGTTGACATAAATGAGCAGCGTGATGACACAATGGAGCAGTGTGATGGCACAATGGAGCAGTGTGTGGGCACAATGGAGTAGGGTGAGGGCACAGTAGAGCAGTGTGAGGGTACATTGGAGCAGTGTGAGGTCACAATGGAGCAGTGTGAGTTCACAATGGAGCAGTCTGAGGGCACTTGGGGCAGTGAGATGACATTATGGACCAGTGTGATGACACAATGGATCAATGTGATGACACAGAAGAACAGGGTGAGGGCAAAATTGAGCACTGTGAGGGCACAATGGAGCATTGTGTTGGCACAATTGAACAGTGTGATGACACAGTGGAGCAGGGTGCGGTCACAATAGAGCACTGTGAGTGAACAATGGAGCAGAGTGAGGGCACAATTAAGCAGTGTGAGACACAATGCCGCTGTGTGATGGCACAATGGAGTAGCATGAGGGGACAATGGAGCAGAGTGAGGGCACAATGGAGCAGTGTGATGTCAAAATGGATCCCTATGAGGGCAGAAAAGAGCAGCGTGAGGGCACATGGAGCACTGAGAACGTAAAATGGAGCAGTGTGATGGCACTATGGATCAGCATGATGGCAAAACGGAGCAGTGTGAGGGGACAAAGTACCAGTGTGATGACACAATGGACCAGAGTGAGGGCACAATGGAGCAGTGTGATGGCACAATGGAGCAGTTTGAAGGCACAATGTAGCAGCGTGAGGGAACAATGGAGCAGTGTGATGAGACAATGGAGCAGCTTAAGGACACAATGGAGCAGTGTGATGGTACAATGGAGCTTAGTGAGGGCAAAATGAAGCAGGGTGANCAGCTGTCCTGGAACTCACTCTGTAGACCAGGCTGTCCTGGAACTCACAGAGATCCACCTGCCTCTGTCTCCCAAGTGCTAGGATTAAAGGCGTGTGCCACCACGCCCGGCTACAGACGCAATTTACAGCTAATCTGCTTTAACTTTCGTTCTGCAGCAACGTATTTGTTTCTTCTGTGTTAAGGAACTACTGCATGCTCGTCTTCCTGCGATCATCTAGAAAGAAGGATTTCTAATAGGAAAGAATGAGACAGTGTTTGCATGGACAGCATTAGTTAACTGAAGGAAATGAAAGCATATGTGATACAAATCAGGGAAATAAAGTCATTGAGAATAGGTAGAAGCATGCAGTCAAGCTGAAGGAACTGGAAAACACCATGTTTTACAGACATGATTTAAAGCTAATCTGCTTTAACTCTAGGCCTGCAGTAAGGTGGTATTTGTTTCTGCTTCTGTGTTAAAGCAATACTGCACGCTCTTCTTCCTACAATCATCTAGAAAGGTTTACGAATATTAAAGAAAGAGACATTCTTTGCATACACAGCATTAGTTATCTGAAGGAAATCAAAGCATATAGGATAAAACTCAGGGAATTAAAAACAGTTGAGAAATCGAAGATGCATACAGTCAAGCTGAAGGAACTGAAAAATGCCATGTATTAGAGACGTGATTTGCAGCTAATCTGCTTTAGCTCTCAGCCTGCAGCAACGTATTTGTTTCTTCTGTATTAAGGAACTACTGCATGCTCGTCTTCCTAGGATCATCTAGAAAGAAGGTTTTCTAATAGGAAATAATTAGACAGTGTTTGAATGCACAGCATTAGTTAACTGAAGGAAATGAAAGCATACGTGATACAACTCTGGGAATTAAGAGCATTGAGATTAGGTAGATGCGTCCAGTCAAGCTGAAGGAACTAGAAAACGCCATGTATTACAGACGCGATTTACAGCTAATCTGCTTTAACTCTCCGCCTGCAGCAACGTATCTGTTTCTTCTTTGTTAAGTAACTACTGCATGCTCCACTTCCTACAATCATCTAGAAAGAAGGTTTTTCTAATAGGAAAGAATGAGTCAGAGTTTGAATGCAGAGCATTGGTTAACTGAAGGGAATTAAAACCATTGAAAATAGGTAGATGCGTCCAGTCAAGCTGAAGGAACTGGAAAACGCCATGTATTACAGACGAGATTTACAGCTAATCTGCTTTAATTTTCGTTCTACAGCAACGTATTTGTTTGTTCTTCTGTGTTAAAGAAATACTACATGCTCTTCTTCCTACAATCATCTAGAAAAGTTTTTCAAATAGGAAAGAATGAGACAGTGTTTGAATGCACAGCATGAGTTAACTGAAGGAAATGAAAGCATATGTGATACATCTCAGGGAAATAAAACCGTAGGAACTGGAAAATGCCATTTATTAAGGGCGCGATTTACAGCTAATCTGCTTTAACTTTCGGCCTGCAGCAATGTATTTGTTTCTTCTTCTGTGTTAAACAATACTGAACTGGAAAAGGCCATGTAATACAGACGCGAATTACAGCTAATCTGCTTCTGTTTTAAGGAACTACAGCACGCTCTTCTTCCTACAATCATCTAGAAAGGTTTACAAATAGGAAAGAAAGAGACACTGTTTGCATGCACAGCATTAGTTACCTGAAGGAAATGAAAGAATATATGATAAATCTCAGGGAATTCAAAACAGTTGAGAAAACGAAGATGCATACAGTCAAGCTGAAGGAACTGAAAAACGCCTTGTATTAGCGACACGATTTGGAGCTAATCTGCGTTAACTCTCGGCCTGCAGCAAAGTATTTGTTTCTTCTGTGTTAAGCATGCTCGTCTTCCTACAAACATCTAGAAAGGTTTTCTAATAGGAAAGAATGAGACAGTGTTTGCATGGACAGCATTAGTTAACTGAAGGAAATGAAAGTATATGTGATACAAATCAGAGAATTAAAGCCATTGAGAATAGGTAGATGCGTGCAGTCAAGCTGAAGGAACTGGAAAACGCCATGTATTACAGACGTGATTTACAGCTAATCTGCTTTAACTCTCGGCCTGCAGCAAGGCGGTATTTATTTCTGCTTCTGTGTTAAAGAAATACTGCATGCTATTCTTCCTACAATCATCTAGAAAGGTTTAGGAATATTAAACAAAGAGACACTGCATGCACAGCATTAGTTATTTGAAGGAAACCAAAGCATATATGATAAAACACAGGGAATTAAAAACAGTTGAGAAATCAAAGATGCATACAGTCAAGCTGAAGGAACTGAATAACCCTATGTACTACAGACGCGATTTGCAGCTAATCTGCTTTACCTCTCGGCCTGCAGCATCATATTTGTTTCTTCTGTGTTAAGGAACTACTGCATGCTCGTCTTCCTACAATCATCTAGAAAGAAGGCTTTCTAATAGGAAAGAATGAGACAGTGTTTGAATGCACAGCGTTGGATAACTGAAGGAAATGAAAGCATACATGATACAACTCTGGGAATTAAGAGCCTTGAGATTAGGTAGATGTGTCAAGTCAAGCTGAAGGAACTAGAAAACCCCATTTATTACAGACGCGATTTACAGTTAATCTGCTTTAACTCTTGGCCTGCAGCAACGTATTTGTTTCTTCTGTATTAAGGAACTACTGCATGCTCGTCTTCCTATGATCATCTAGAAAGAAGGTTTTCTCATAGGAAAGAATGAGACAGTGTTTGAATGCACAGCATTAGTTAACTGAAGGAAATGAAAGCATATGTGATACACCTCCGGGAATTAAGACATTTGGGAATAGGTAGATGCATCCAGTCAAGCTGAAGGAACTAGAATACACCATGTATTACATACTCGATTTACAGCTATCTGCTTTAACTCTTGTCCTGCAGCAATGTATTTGTTTCTTCTTCTGTCTTCCCACGATCATCTAGAAAGAAGGTTTTCTAATAGGAAAGAATGAGACAGCGTTTGAATGCACAGCATTAGTTAACTGAAAGAAATGAAAGCATATGTGATACAACTCAGGGAATTAAAACCGTTGAGAATAGGTAGATGCGTCCAGTCAAGCTGAAGGAACTGGAATTCGCCATGTATTACAGATGCAATTTACAGCTAATTTGCTTTAACTCTTGGTCTGCAGCAACGTATTTCTTTCTTTGTGTTAAAGAAATACTGCATGCTCTTCTTCCTACAATCATGTAGAAAGAAGTTTTTCTAATAGGAAAGAATGAGAGAGTGTTTTAATGCACAGCATTAGTTAACTGAAGGAAATGAAAGCATATGTGATAAATCTCAGGGAAATAAAACCGTTGAGAATAGGTAGATGCATACAGTCATCTGAAGGAACTGAAAAACGCCATGTATTAGAGACGAGATTTGGAGCTAATCTGCGTTAACTCTCTGCCTGCAGCAACCGATTTGTTTCTTCTGTGTAAAGGAACTACTGCATGCTCATCTTCCTACAATCATCTAGAAAGAAGGTTTTCTATTACGAAAGAATGAGACAGTGTTTGCATGGACAGCATTAGTTAACTGAAGGAAATAAAAGTATATGTGATACAACTCAGGGAAATAAAACCGTTGAGAATAGGTAAATGCGTCCAGTCAAGCTGAAAGAACTGGAAAACGTCATGTATTACAGACGGGATTTACAGCTAATCTTTACCTCTCGGCCAGCAGCAACCTGTTATTTGTTTCTTCTTCTGTGTTAAAGAAATACTGCAATCTCCTCTTCCTAAAATCATCTAGAAAGGTTTACGCATATTAAAGAAAGAGGCACTGTTTGCATGCACAACATTAGTTATCTGAAGGAAATGAAAGCATATATTAAAAATCTCAGGGAATTCAAAACAGTTGAGAAAACGAAGATACATACAGTCACGCTGAAGGAACTGAAAAATGCCATGTATTAGAGACGCGATTTGCAGCTAATCTACTTTAACTCTAGGCCTGCAGCAGCATAATTTTTTCTTCTGTGTTAAGGAACTACTGCATGCTCGTCTTCCTACGATCATCTAGAAAGAAGGTTTTCTAATAGGAAAGAATGAGACAGTGTTTGAATGCACAGCATTAGTTTACTGAAGGAAATGAAAGCATAAGTGATAGAACTGAGGGAATTAAAACCAGTGAGAATAGGTAGATGCGTCCAGTCAAGCTGAAGGAAATGGAATTCGCCATGTATTACAGACTCGATTTACAGCTAATTTGCTTTAACTCTCGGCCTGCAGCAACGTATTTCTTTCTTTGTGTTAAAGAAATACTGCACGCTCTACTTCCTACAATCATGTAGAAAGAAGTTTTTCTAATAGGAAAGAATGAGACAGTGTTTGAATGCACAGCATTAGTTAACTGAAGGAAATGAAAGCATATGTGATAAATCTCAGGGAAATAAAGCCATTGAGAATATGTAGATGCATACAGTCAATCTTAAGGAACTGAAAAACGCCATGTATTAGAGACACGATTTACACCTAATCTTCTTTAACTCTCAACCTGCAGCAACTTCTTTCTTTCTTCTTCTGTGTTAAAGAAATACTGCACGCTCTTCTTCCTACAATCATCTAGAAACAAGTTTTTCTAATAGAAAAGAAAGAGACAGTGTTTGTATGGACATCATTAGTTAACTGAAGGAAATGAAAGCATATGGGATACAACTCAGGGAAATAAAACCGTTGAGAATAGGTAGATGCATCCAGTCAAGCTGAAGGAACTGGAATCTTTAACATAGAAGCAGAAACAAATACCACCTTGCTGCAGGCGGAGAGTTAAAGCAGATTACCTGTGAATCACGTCTGTAATACATGGCGTTTTCCGTTTCCCAGTTCCTTCAGCTTGACTGGACGCATCTACCAAATCTCAATGGTTTTATTTCCCTGAGTTTATCCGATATGCTTTCATACAGATGTGATTTACAGGTAATCTGCTTTAACTCTCAGCTTGCAGCAAGGTGGTATTTGTTTCTACTTCTGTGTTAAAGCAATACTGCATGCTCTTCTTCCTACAATCATCTAGAAATGTTTACGAATATGAAGAATGTTAAGAATATTAAGAATATTAAGTGTCTATTAATAAGAAGAAGAGCATGCAGTATTTCTTTAACACATAAAAAGGTTTAGGAATATTAAGAATATTAAGTGTCTCTTTCACTGTTTGCATGCACAGCATTAGTTTTCTGAAGGATAACTTAACCAAAGCATATGTGATAAAACAGAGGGAATTAAAAACAGTTGAGAATTCGAAGATGCATACAGTCAAGCTGAAGGAACTGAAAAATGCCATGTACTAAAGACGCGATTTGCAGTTAATCTGCTTTAACTCTTGGCCTGCAGCAATGTATTTGTTTCTTCTGTATTAAGTACCTACTGCATGCTCGTCTTCCTACGATTATCTAGAAAGAAAGTTTTCTCATAGGAAAGAATGAAACAGTGTTTGAATGCACAGCGTTTGTTAACTGAAGGAAATGAAAGCATACGTGATACAACTCCGGGAATGAAGACATTTGGGAATAGGTAGATGTGTCCAGTCAACCTGAAGGAACTAGAAAACGCCATGTATTACATACTCGATTTACAGCTATCTGCTTTAACTCTCGGCCTGCAGCAACGTATTTGTTTCTTCTGTCTTCCTACGATCATCTAGAAAGAAGGTTTTCTAATAGGAAAGAATGAGACAGTGTTTGAATGCACAGCATTAGTTAACTGAAGGAAATGAAAGCATATGTGATACAACTTAGGGAACTAAAACCGTTGAGAATAGGTAGATGTGTCCAGTCAAGCTGAAGGAACTGGAATTCGCCATGTATTACAGATGCAATTTACAGCTAATCTTCTTTAACTCTCAGCCTGCAGCAATTTCTTTCTTTCTTCTTCTGTGTTAAAGAAATACTGCACGCTCTTCTTCCTACAATCACCTAGAAAAGTTTTTCAAATAGGAAAGAGACAGTGTTTGATAAATGCACAGCATTAGTTAACTGCAGGAAATGAAAGCACATATGATAAAAGTCAGGGAATTGAAAACAGATGAGAAAACAAAGATGCCTCCAGTCAAGCTGAAGGAACTGGAAAACGGCACGTATTACCAACACGATTTACAGCTAATCTGCATTCACTCTCGGCCTACAGCAACGTGCTATTTGTTTCTTCTTCTGTGTTAAAGAAACACTGCACAATCTTCTTCCTACAATCATTTAGAAACAAGTTTTTCTAATAGAAAAGAAAGAGACAGTGTTTGTATGGACATCATTAGTTAACTGAAGGAAATGAAAGCATATATGATACAACTCAGGGAATTAAAGCCATTGATAATAGGCAGATGTGTCCAGTCAAGCAGAAGGAACTGGAAAATGCCATGTATTACAGACGTCATTTACAGCTAATATGCTTTAACTTTTGGCCTGCAGTAACGTTCTTGTTTCTTCTTCTGTGTTAAAGAAATAGTGCACGCTCTTCTTCCTACAATCACCTTGAAAGAAGTTTATCTAATAGGAAAGAAAGAGACAATGTTTGCATGGACAGCATTAGTTAACTGGTGGAAATGAAATTGTATATGATAAAACTCAGGGAATTGAAATCAGTTGAGAAAACGAAGATGCGTCCAGTCAAGCTGAAGGTACTGGAAAAAGCCATGTATTACAGATGTGATTTACAGCTAATCTGCTTCTGTTTTAAGGAAGTACATCACGCTCGTCTTCTTACAATCATCTAGAAATGTTTACGAATATTAAAGAAAGAGACACTGTTTGCATGCACAGCATTAGTTCTGTGAAGGAAATGAAAGCAAATATGATAAAACTCTGGGAATTAAAAAGAGTTGAGAAAATGAAGATTCATACAGTCAAGCTGAAAAATGCCATGTATTATTGACGTGATGGAAAGCTAATCTGCATTAACTCTCGGCCTGCAGCAACATATTTGTTTCTTCTGTGTTAAGGAACTTCTGCATGCTCGTCTTCCTACAATCATCTTGAAAGAAGGTTTTCTAATAGGAAATAATGAGACAGTGTTTGAATCTACAGCATTAGTTAACTGAAGGAAATGAAATCATATGTGATACAGCTCAGGGAATTGAAACCATTGAGAATAGGTAGATGCGTCCAGTCAAGCTGAAGGAACTGGAAAACGCCATGTATTACAGAGGCGATTTACAGATAATCTGCTTTAACTCTCTGCCTACAGCAACGTATTTGTTTCTTCTTCTGTGTTAAAGAAATTCTGCATGCTCTTCTTCCTACAATCATCTAGAAAAGTTATCCTAATAGGAAAGAAAGAGCCAGTGTTTGCATGGACAGCATTAGTTAACTGAAGGAATTGAAAGCACATATGATAAAACTCAGGGAATTGAAAACAGTTGAGAAAACGAAGATGCGTCCAGTCAACCTGAAGGTACTAGTAAACACCATGTATTACAGACACGATTTACAGCTAGTTTGCTTTAACTCTCGGCCACCAGCAACGAGGTATTTGTTTCTTCTTCTTCGGTTTTAAGCAACTACATCACTCTCTTATTCCTACAACCATGTAGAAA
Source organism: Rhizomys pruinosus (assembly GCA_009823505.1). Taxonomy (NCBI): domain Eukaryota; kingdom Metazoa; phylum Chordata; class Mammalia; order Rodentia; family Spalacidae; genus Rhizomys; species Rhizomys pruinosus. Next base: position 58,056 of record VZQC01004206.1, read on the forward strand.
GTTTTAGGAATATTGAAAAAAGAGACACTCTTTGCATGCACAGCATTAGTTATCTGAAGGAAATGAAAGCATATATTAAAAAATCTCAGGGAATCTCTTAATAATGGTTGAGGAAACGAAGATGCATACAGTCAACTGAAGGAACTGAAAAATGCCATATATTAGTGACGGGATTGGCAGCTAATCTGCTTTAACTCTCGGCCTGCAGCAAAGTATTTGTTTCTTCTGTGTTAAGGAAGTACTGCATTCTCGTCATCCTATAATCATCTAGAAAGAAGGTTTTCTAATAGGAAAGAATGAGACACTGTTTGAATCCACAGCATTAGTTAACTGAAGGAAATGAAATCATATGGGATACAACTCAGGGAATTAAGACCGTTGGGTATAGGTAGATGCGTCCAGTCAAGCTGAAGGAACTGGAAAACTCCATGTATTACAGACGCGATTTACAGCTAATCTGCTTTAACTCTCAGCCTGCAGCAACGTGGTATTTGTTTCTGCTTTTGTCTTAAAGCAATACTGCACGCTCTTCTTCCTACAATCATCTAGAAAGGTTTACGAATATGAAAGAAAGAAACACTGTTTGCATGCACAGCATTAGTTATCTGAAGGAAATGAAAGCATATATGATAAAACTCAGGGAATTAAAAACAGTTGAGAAATCAAAGATGCATACAGTCAATCTGAAGGAACTGAAAAGTGCCATGTATTAGAGACGTGATTTGCACGATGTCAAAATGGAACACCGTGATGACACAGTGGAGCAGTGTGAGTTCTCAATGGAGCACTGTGATGACACAATGGAGCAGTGTGAGCGCACAATGGAGCAGTGGGAGGGCACAGTGGAGCAGTGTGAGGTCACAATGGAGCAATGTGAGGGTACAATGGAGCAGTGTGAGGACACTTGGAGCAGTGAGATGACATTATGGAGAAGTGTGATGACACAAGGAGCAGTGTCATGGCACAATGGAGCAGTGTAAGGGCACAATGTGCAGTGTGAGGGCCCAATGGAGAACAGTGAAGGCAAAATGGCGCAGTGTGAGGACACAGTGGAGCAGTCTGAGGGCACTTGGAGTAGTGAGATGACATTATTTAGCAGTGTGATGACACAATGGAGTAGTGTGATGACACAATGGAACAGTGTCAGGGCACAATGGAGGGGTGTGAAGGCACAACAGAGCAATATGGGGGAAAATGGTGCAGTGTTAGGACACAATGGAGCAGTGTGAGGGCAAAATGGAGCAGTATGAGGGCACAATGGACCCGGGTTATGGCACAATAAAGCAGCGTGGTGACGCAGTGTAGAAGTGTGAAGACACAGTGGAGGAGTGTGATGGAACAATGGTGCTGTGTGATGACACAATGGAGCAGTGTGATGACACAATGGAGCAGTGTGATGGCACAGTGAAGCAGTATTATGACACAATAGAGCAGTGTGATGGCACATTAGAACAGTGTGATGCCACAATTGAGTAGAGTGATGACACAAAGGAGCAGTGTGATGACAAAATGGAGCACTGTGAGGGCACAATGGAGCAGTGTGTTGACATAAGTGAGCAGCGTGATGACACAATGGACCAGTGTGATGGCACAATGGAACAGTGTGTGGGCACAATGGAGAAGGGTGATGGCACAGTAGAACAATGTGAGGGCACATGGTGCAGAGTGAGGGCAAAATGGATTAGTGTGATGACACAATCGAGCTGTGTGGTGATAAAATGGAGCATTGTGAGAGTAAAATGGAGCAGTGTGATGACACAATAGAGCAGTGTGATGACACAATGGAGCAGTGTGTATGCACAATGGAGCCATGTGATGCCACAATGGAGAACTGTGGTGTGACAATTGAGCAGTGTGATAATACAATGGTACATTTTGTAGGCACAATGCAGCAGTGTGTGGGCACCATGGAGAAGCATGATGTCAAAATGGAACACCGTGCTGACACAGTGCAGCATTGTGAGGTCAGAAAGGAGCAGTGTGATGACACAATGGAGCAGTGTGAGGGCAAAATGGAGCAGTGTCAGGTCACAATGGAGCAGTGTGAGGGTACATTGGAGCAGTGTGAGGTCACAATGGAGCAGTGTGAGTTCACAATGGAGCAGTCTGAGGGCACTTGGAGCAGTGAGATGACATTATGGAGCAGTGTGATGACAAATGGATCAATGTGATGACACAATACTACAGGGTGAGGGCAAAATGGAACACTGTGAGGGCACGATGTAGCATTGTGATGGCACAATTGAACAATGCGATGACACAATGGAGCAGTGTGTGGTCAAAATAGAGCACTGTGAGGGAACAATGGAGCAGAGTGACGGCACAATGAAGCAGTGTGAGGACACAATGACGCTGTGTGATGGCACAATGGAGCATCATGAGGGCACAATGGAGCAGAGTGAGAGCACAATGGAGCACTGGGATGATAAAATAAAGCAATGTGATGACACAATGGCCCAGTGCGATGTCAAAATGGATAGCTGTGAGGGCAGAAAAGAGCAGCGTGAGGGCATATGGAGCACTGAGAGCTTAAAATGGAGCAGTGTGATGGCACTATGGATCAGCGTGATGGCAAAATGGAGCAGTGTGATGGCACTATGGATCAGCGNCAACAGAGCAATATGGGGGAAAATGGTGCAGTGTTAGGACACAATGGAGCAGTGTGAGGGCAAAATGGAGCAGTATGAGGGCACAATGGACCCGGGTTATGGCACAATAAAGCAGCGTGGTGACGCAGTGTAGAAGTGTGAAGACACAGTGGAGGAGTGTGATGGAACAATGGTGCTGTGTGATGACACAATGGAGCAGTGTGATGACACAATGGAGCAGTGTGATGGCACAGTGAAGCAGTATTATGACACAATAGAGCAGTGTGATGGCACATTAGAACAGTGTGATGCCACAATTGAGTAGAGTGATGACACAAAGGAGCAGTGTGATGACAAAATGGAGCACTGTGAGGGCACAATGGAGCAGTGTGTTGACATAAGTGAGCAGCGTGATGACACAATGGACCAGTGTGATGGCACAATGGAACAGTGTGTGGGCACAATGGAGAAGGGTGATGGCACAGTAGAACAATGTGAGGGCACATGGTGCAGAGTGAGGGCAAAATGGATTAGTGTGATGACACAATCGAGCTGTGTGGTGATAAAATGGAGCATTGTGAGAGTAAAATGGAGCAGTGTGATGACACAATAGAGCAGTGTGATGACACAATGGAGCAGTGTGTATGCACAATGGAGCCATGTGATGCCACAATGGAGAACTGTGGTGTGACAATTGAGCAGTGTGATAATACAATGGTACATTTTGTAGGCACAATGCAGCAGTGTGTGGGCACCATGGAGAAGCATGATGTCAAAATGGAACACCGTGCTGACACAGTGCAGCATTGTGAGGTCAGAAAGGAGCAGTGTGATGACACAATGGAGCAGTGTGAGGGCAAAATGGAGCAGTGTCAGGTCACAATGGAGCAGTGTGAGGGTACATTGGAGCAGTGTGAGGTCACAATGGAGCAGTGTGAGTTCACAATGGAGCAGTCTGAGGGCACTTGGAGCAGTGAGATGACATTATGGAGCAGTGTGATGACAAATGGATCAATGTGATGACACAATACTACAGGGTGAGGGCAAAATGGAACACTGTGAGGGCACGATGTAGCATTGTGATGGCACAATTGAACAATGCGATGACACAATGGAGCAGTGTGTGGTCAAAATAGAGCACTGTGAGGGAACAATGGAGCAGAGTGACGGCACAATGAAGCAGTGTGAGGACACAATGATGCTGTGTGATGGCACAATGGAGCATCATGAGGGCACAATGGAGCAGAGTGAGAGCACAATGGAGCACTGGGATGATAAAATAAAGCAATGTGATGACACAATGGCCCAGTGCGATGTCAAAATGGATAGCTGTGAGGGCAGAAAAGAGCAGCGTGAGGGCATATGGAGCACTGAGAGCTTAAAATGGAGCAGTGTGATGGCACTATGGATCAGCGTGATGGCAAAATGGAGCAGTGTGATGGCACTATGGATCAGCGTGATGGCAAAATGGAGCAGTGTGATGGCACAATGGAGCAGTGTGAGGGGACAAAGGACCAGTGTGATGACACAATGGACCAGAGTGAGGACACAATGGAGCAGTGAGATGGCACAATGGAGCAGTTTGAAGGCACAATGTAGCAGCATGAGGGAACAATGGAGTAGTGTGATGAGACAATGGAGCAGCTTAAGGACACAATGGAGCAGTGTGATGGCACAATGGAGCTGAGTGAGGGCAAAATGAAGCAGTGTGATGGCACAATTTAGCAGTGTGAGGGCAAAATGGAGCAGAGTGAGTGCACAATGGAGCTGTGTGAGGTTAAAATGGAGCAGTGTGAGGGCACATTGGAGCAGTGTGAGGACACTTGGACCTGTGAGATGACATTATGGAGCAGTGTGATGATAAAATGGAGCAGTGTGATGACACAATGGAACAGTGTGAGGCCACAATGATGTAGTTGAGGGCACAGTGGAACACTGTGAGGGCACAATGGTTCAGTGTGATAGCACAGTGGAGCAGTGTGATGGTCCAATGGAGCAGTGTGATGACACAATAGAGCAGCGTGATGACACAGAGAAGCAGAGTGATGACACATTGGAGCAGTGTGATGACAACATTGAGCAGTGTCATGGCACAATGGAGCAGTGTCATGGCACATTGGAGCAGGGTGATGACACAGTTGAGCAGTGTGATGGCACAATGGAGCAGTGTGATGACACAATGGAGCAGTGTGATGGGACAATTGAGCAGAGTGAAGACACAATGGTGCAATTTGTGGTCACACTGGAGCAGGGTGAAGGCACAAAGGAGCAGTGTGAGGACAAAATGGAGCAGTGTGTGGATAAAATGCAGCTTTGTGAGGGCACAATGGAGCAGTGTGATGACAGAATGGAACAGCCTGATGACACTAGTGAGCAGCGTGATGACACAGTGGAGCAGTGTGAGTTCACAATGGAGCACTGTGATGACAAAATGGAGCAGTGTGAGGGCACAATGGAACAGTCTGAGGGCACAATGGAGCAGTGTGAGGTCACAATGGAGCAGTGTGAGGGCACATTGAAGCAGTGTGAGGACACAATGGAGCAGTCTGAGGGCACTTGAAGTAGTGAGATGACATTATTGAGCAGTGTGATGACACAATGGAGCAGTGCGATGACACAAAGGAACAGTGTCAGGGCACAGTGGAGGGGTGTGAAGGCACAACGGAGCAGTATGGGGGGAAAATGGTGCAGTGTGAGGACACAATGGAGCAGTGTGAGGGCACAATGGAGCAGCATGAGGGCACAATGAACCCATGTGATGGCACAATGAACCCATGTGATGGCACAATGGAGCAGTGTGATGACATGGTGTAGCAATGTGATGACATGGTGTAGCAATGTGATGACAAAGTGGAGGAGTGTGATGGAACAATGGTGCTGTGTGATGACACAATGTAGGAATGTGATGGCACAGTGAAACGGCATTATGACATAATGGAACAGTGTGATGGCACATTGGAGCAGTGTGATGCTACAATTGAGTAGAGTGATGACACAATGGAGCAGTGTGATGACACAATGGAGCACTGTGAGGGCACAATGGAGCAGTGTAAGGGAAAAATAGAGCAGTGTGAGGGCACAATGGTGCAGAGTGAGGGCAAAATGGATCAGTGTGATGACACAATCGAGCAGTGTGGTGATAAAATGGAGCATTGTGAGGGCAAAATGGAGCAGTGTGATGACACAGTAGAGCAGTGTGATGACACAATGGAGCAGTGTTTATGCATAATGGAGCCATGTGATGCCACAATGGAGCATTGTGATGTGACAATGGAGCAGTGTGATAACACAATGGTGCATTTTGTGGGCACAATAGAGCAGTGTGTGGGCACCATGGAGAAGCACGATGTCAAAATGGAACACCATGTTGACACAGTGCAGCAGTGTAAGGTCACAATGGAGCAATGTGATGACACAATGAAGCAGTGTGAGGGCACAATGGAGCAGTGTAAGGGCACAACGGAACAGTGTCAGGTCACAATGGAGCAGTATGAGAGTACATTGGAGCAGTGTGAGGTCACAATGGAGCAGTGTGAGGGCACAATGGAGCAGTGTGAGGACACTTGGAGAAGAAAGATGACATTATGGAGCAGTGTGATGACAAAATGGAGCAATGTGATGACACAATAGAAGAGGGTGAGGGCACAATTGAGCACTATGAGGGAACAATGGAGCATTGTGATGGCACAATTGAGCAGTGTGATGACACAATGGAGCAGTGTGCGGGCACAATAGAGCATTGTGAGGGGAAAAATGGAGCAGAGTGAGGGCACAATGAAGAAGTGTGAGGACACAATGACACAGTGTGATGGCACAAAGGAGCAGCATGAGGGCACAATGTAGCAGTGTGAGGGCACCATGTAGCACTGTGAGAGCACAATGGAACAGTGTTAGGGCACAATGGAGCAGGGTGAGGAAATAATGGAGCTCTGAGAGGGAACATATGGTGCAGTGTGAGGGAAAATGGAGCAGTGTGATGACACAATTGAGCAGTGTGATGAAAGAATGGAGCACTGTGAGGGCACAATGGAGCAGTGTGATGACACAATGGATCAGTGTGAATGCACAATGGAGCCGTGTGATGCCACAATGGAGCAGTGTAAGGGGACAATGGAGCAGTGTGATGGGACAATGGAACAGTGTGATGAAACAATGGAGCAGGGTAATGACACAATGGAGCAGTGTGAGGGCACAATGGAACAGCATGAGGGAACAAGGGAGCAGTGTGATGACACAATGGAGCACCGTAATGACACAATGGAGCAGTGAGATGGCACAATGGAGCAGTGGGAGGGCAAAATCGAGCAGTGTGAATGTACAATTGAGCACTGTGAGAGCACAGTGGAGCATAGTGATGGCACAAGGGAGCAGTATGATGACACAATGGAGCAGTGTGAGGACAAAACAGAGCAGCATGAGGGCACAATCGAGCAGTGTGATGACACAAGATAGCAGTGTGATGACACAATGGAACAGTGTGATGACAAAATGGAGCAGTGCAATGGCATAATGAAGCAGTGTGATGACACAATGGTGCATATTGTGGGCACAATGGAGCAGTGTAAGGGCACAATGGAGCAGCGTGATGTCAAAATGGAATATCAAGATGACACAGTGGAGCAGTGTGAGGGCACAATATAGCAGTGTGATGACACAATGGAGCATTGTGAGGAAACAATGGAGAAGTGTGAGGACACAATGGAGCAGTGTGAAGTCACCACGGAGCAGTGTGATGACACAATGGAGCATTGTGAGGGCACAATGGAGCAGTGTGAGGACACAATGGAGCAGTGTGAGGGCACAATGGAGCAGTGTGAGGGCACTTGGAACAGTGAGAAGACATATGGAGCAGTGTGATGACACAATGGAGCAGTGTGATGACACAATGGAACAGTGTAAGAGCAAAATGGAGCAGTGTGAGGGCACAATGGAGCACAGTGAGGGCACATGGTGCAGTGTGAGGGCACAATGGAGCACAGTGAGGGCACAACGGTGCAGTGTGAGGACACAAAGGAGCAGTCTGAGGGTACTTGGATCAGTGACATGACATTATGGAGCAGTGTGAGGAGACAATGGAGCAGTGTGATAACAAAATGGAAGTGTTAGGGCACAAAGAAGGAGTATGTGGGCACCATGGAGAAGCATGATGTCAAAATGGAACACCATGTTGACACAGTGCAGCAGGGTGAGGTCACAATGGAGCAGTGTGATGACACAATGGAGCAGTGTGAGGGCACAGTAGAGCACTGTGAGGGCACAACAGAGCAGCTTGAGGGCACAATGGAGCAGGGTGAGGGCACAATGGAGCAGTGTGATGGTACAATTGTGCAGGGTGTGGACACAATGGAGCAGTGTGATGACACAATGGACCAGTGTGAGGACAAAATGGAGCACTGTGAGGGCACAATGGAGGAGTGTGAGGGCACAATGGAGCAGTGTGATGACACAATGGAGCAGTGTGATAGCACAATGCAGCAGTGTGATGACACAATGGAGCAGGATGATGGAACAATGGAGCAGTGTGATTGCACAATGGAACAGTGTTAGGGCACAATGAAGAAGTGTGAGAGCACAATGGAGCACTGTGAGTGCACAAAGGAGCAATGCGAGGACACAATGGATCAGTGTGAGTGCACGTGTAGGAGTGAGATGACATTATGGAGAAAACTGATGACACAAAGGAGCAGTGTGATGGAACAGTGTGAGGGCACAATGGAGCAGTATGATGACATGATGGAGCAGTGTAATGACGCAATGGAGTAGTGTGATGACACAATGGAGTAGTGTGAGGGCACAATGGAGCAGTGTGATGACAAAAAGAAGCAGTGTGAGGGCACAATGGAGCAGTGTGATGGTACAATTGTGCCATGTTTAGACACAGTGGAGCAGCGTGATGACAAAATGGAGCAGTGTGAGGGCACAATTGAGCAGCTTGAAGGCACAATGGAGAGTTGTGATGGAACATTGGAGCAGTGTGATGGCACAATTAAGCAGAGTGATGACACACTTTTGAAGTGTGATGACACAGCAGAGCAGTGTGATGACACAATGAAGCAGTGTGATGGCACAATGGAGCAGTGGGAGGGGGCAACGGATCAGTGTGAGGGAAAAATGGTGCAGTGTGAGGACAGAATGGAGCAGTTTGAGGGCACAATTGAGCAGCGTGAGGGCACAATGGAGCAGTGTGATGGCACAATGGAGCAATGTGATGACAAAATGGAGCTGGGTGATGAAACAATGGAGCAGTGTGATAACACAATGGAGCAGGGTGAGGGCACAATGGAGCAGTGTGATGGTACAATTGTGCAGGGTGTTGACACAATGGAGCAGTGGGATGACACAATGGACCAGTGTGAGAACAAAATGGAGCAGTGTGAGGGCACAATGGAGGAGTGTGAGGGCACAATGGAGCAGTGTGATGATACAATGGAGCAGTGTGATAGCACAATGCAGCAGTGTGATGACACAATGTAGCAAGATGATGGAACAATGGAGCAGTGTGATTGCACAATGGAACAGTGTTAGGGCACAATGAAGAAGTGTGAGAGCACAATGGAGCACTGTGAGTGCCCAAAGGAGCAATGCGAGGACACAATGGATCAGTGTGAGCGCACGTGTAGGAGTGAGATGACATTATGGAGCAAACTGATGACACAAAGGAGCAGTGGGATGACACAGTGGAACAGCGTGAGGGCACAATGGAGCAGTATGATGACATGATGGAGCAGTGTAATGACACAATGGAGTAGTGTGATGACACAATGGAGTAGTGTGAGGGCACAATGGAGCAGTGTGATGACACAATGGAGCAGTGTGAGGGAATAATGGAGCAGTGTGATGGTGGAATTGTGCAGGGTTTAGACACAATGGAGCAGTGTGATGACACAATGGAGCAGTGTGAGGGCACAATTGACCAGCGTGAGGGCACAATGGAGCAGTGTGATGGTACAATTGTGGAGGGTGTGAACACAATGGAACCCTGTGATGACACAATGGACCAGTGTGAGGAAAAAATGGAACATTGTGAGAGCAAAGTGGAAGAGTGTGAGGGCACAATAGAGCAGTGTGATGACATAATGGAGCAGTGTGATAGCACAATTGAGCAGTGTGATGACACAGTTGAACAGTGTGAGGACACAATGGAGCATTGTGATGACACAATGGAGCACTGTGATGACACAATGGATTAGTGTGAGGGTACAATGGAGTACTGTGAGGGCACAATGGAGTAGTGTGATGGCACAATGGAACAGTGTGAGGGCATAGTGGAACAGCGTGATTACAAAATGGAGCACTGTGATCCACAATGGGGCAGGGTGATGGCACAATGTAGCAGTGAGATGACACAATCGAGCCATGAGAGGGCCCAATGGACCCGTGTGATGGCACAAAAGATCAGAGTCATTGAAAAATGGAACATTGCGATGACACAATGGAGCAGTGTAAGGGCATAATTTACCCTTGTGATAGCACAGTGGAGCAGTGTGAGTGCACTAGGGAGCAGTGTGTTGAAAGAATGGAGCAGCGTGATGACACACTTGAGAAGTGTTATGACACATTGGAGCAGTGTGATGACACAATGGAGCAGCGGGATGCAGCAATGGAGCAGCGTGATGACACACTTGAGAAGTGTGATGACACAGTGGAGCAGTGATGACACAATGGAGCAGTGTGATGGCACAATGGAGCATTGGGAGGGTGCAACGGAGCAGTGTGAGGGAAATATTGTGTAGTGTGAGGATACAATGGAGCAGTGTGAGGACACAATTGAGCAACGTGAGGGCACAATGGAGCAGTGTGTTGGCACAATAGAGCAAAGCGATGACAAAATGGAGCTGGGTGAGGACACAATGGAGCAGTGTGATGACACAATGGAGCATGGTGAGGGCACAATGAGCCCTGTGAAGGCACAATGGAGCAGTGTGATGGTAAAATTGTGCAGGGTATGGACTCAATGGACCAGTGTGATGACACAATGGAGCAGTGTGAGGACAAAATGGAGCATTGTGAGGGCACAATAGAGGAGTGTGAGGGCACAATGGAGCAGTGTGATGATAAAATGGAGCAGGAAGATGGGACAGTGGAGCAGTGTGATGGCACAATGGGGCAGTGTGAGGGCAAAATGGAGCAGCATGAAAACAAACTGGAGCAATTTCATCCACAATGGAGCAGGTGAAGGCACAATGGACCCATGTGTTGGCACAATGGAGCAGAGTCAGTGTACAATGGAACATTGTGATGGTATAATGGAGCAGTGTGATGACACAATGGACCAGTGTGAGGACAAAATGGAGCAGTGTGATAGCACAATGCAGTAGTGTGATTATACAGTGGAACAGTGTGAGGGCAGAATGGAGCAGTGTGATGACACAATGGAGCAGTGTGATGACACAATGGAGAAGTGTGATGATATAATGGAGTAGTGTGAGGGGACAATGGAGCAGTGTGAGGACACAATGGATCAGTGAGTGTGCACGAGTAGGAGTGAGATGACATTATGGAACAATGTGATGACAAAAAGAGCAGTGAGATGACACAGTGAAACAGTATGTGGGCACAATGGAACAGTGTGATGACACAGTGGAGCAGTGTGATGAGACAATGGACCAGTGTGAGGACAAAATGGAGCATTGTGAGGGCACAATGGATCAGTGTGATGACACAATGGATCAGTGTGATGACACAATGGAGCAGTGTGATAGCACAATGCAGCAGTGTGATTAAACAGTGGAACAGTGTGAGAGCACAAAGGAGCAGTGTGATGACACAATGGAGCAGTGTGATAGCACAATGCAGCAATGTGATTAAAAAGTGGAACAGTGTGAGGGCACAATGGAGCAGGGCAATGACACAATGGAGAAGTGTGATGACACAATGGAGCACTGTGATGACACAATGGAGTTCTGTGAGGGGACAATGGAGCAGTGTGAGGACACAGTGGATCAGTGTAAGTGCACATGTAGGAGTGAGATGACATTATGGAGCATTGTGATGACAAAAAGAGCAGTGTGATGACACAGTGGAACAGTGTGTGGGCACAATGGAGCAGTATGATGACACAATAGAGCAGTGTGATGACACATTGTAGCAGTGTGAGGGCACAATGGAGGAGTGTGATTGCACAAAGAGCAGTGTGAGGGCAAAATGAAGCATTGTGATTACAAAATGGAGCACTGAGATCCACAATGGAGCAGGGTGATGGCACAATGGAACAATGGGATGACACAATGGAGCAGTGTGAGGGCACAAAGGACCTGTGTGATGGCAAAATGGAGCAGTTTCAGTGTGCAATGGAACATGGTGATAGCCTAATCGAGCAGTGTGATGATACAATGGAGCAAGGTGAGGGCACAAATGACCCGTGTGATAGCACAGTGGAGCAGTGTGAGGGCACTAGGGAGCAGTGTGATGAAACAAAGGAGCAGCATGATGACACACTTGAGAAGTGTGATGACACAGTGGAGTAGTGTGATGACACAATGCAGCACCGTGATGAAACAATGGAGCAGCGTGATGACACACTTTTGAAGTATGATGACACAGTGCAGCAGTGTAATGACACAATGGAGCAGTGTGATGGCACAATGGAGCAGTGGGAGGGGGCAACGGAGCAGTTTGAGGGAAAAATGGTGCAGTGTGAGGACAAAATGGAGCAGTTTGAAGGCACAATTGAGCAGCGTGAGGGCACAATGGAGCAGTGTGAAGGCACAATGGAGCAATGTGATGACAAAATGGAGCAGGGTGATGAAAAAATGGAGCTGTGTGATGACACAGTGGAGCAGGGTGAGGGCACATTGGAGCACTGTGAGGGCACAGTGGAGCAGTGTGTTGGTACAATTGTGCAGGGTTTCAACACAATTGAGCAGTGGGATGACACAATGGACCAGTGTGAGGACAAAATGGAGCATTGTGACGGCACAATGGAGGAATGTGAGGGCACAATAGAGCAGTGTGATGACACAATGGAGCAGTGTGACAGTATAATGCAGCAGTGTGATGACACAATGGATCAGGATGATGGAACAATGGAGCAGTGTGATTGCACAATAGAACAGTGTTAGGGCACAATGAAGAAGTGTGAGAGCACAATGGAGCACTGTGAGGACACAATGGAGCAGTGTGAGGACACAATGGATCATTGTAAGTGCACGTGTAGGGGTGAGATGACATTATGGAGCAAACTGATGACACAAAAGAGCAGTGGGATGACACAGTGGAACAGTGTGAGGGCACAATGGAGCAGTATGATGACATGATGGAGCAGTGTAATGATGCAATGGAGTAGTTTGATGACACAATGGAGTAGAGTGAGGGCACAATGGAGCAGTGTGATGACACAATGGAGCAGTGTGAGGGCACAATTGAGCAGCATGAGGGCACAATGGAGCAGTGTGATGGTACAATTGTGCAGGGTGTGGACACAATGGAAACCTGTGATGACACAATGGACCAGTGTGAAGAAAAAATGGGGCATTGTGAGAGCAAAGTGGAAGATTGTGTGGGCACAATAGAGCAGTGTGATGACATAATGGAGCAGTGAGATAGCACAATTGAGCAGTGTGATGACACAGTTGAACAGTGTGAGGGCACAATGGAACAGTGTGATGACACAATGGAGCACTGTGATGACACAACGGAGTAGGGTGAGGGCACAATGGAGTACTGTGAGGGCACAATGGAGTAGTGTGATGGCTCAAAGTAGCAGTGTGTGGGCACAGTGAAACGGTGTGTTTACAAAATGGCACACTGTGATCCACAATAGGGCAGGGTGATGGCACAATGTAGCAGTGAGATGACACAATCGAGCAGTGAGAGGGCAAAATGGACCTGGGTGATGGCACAAAGGAGCAGAGTCAGTGAACAATGGAACATTGTGATGGCATAATGGAGCAGTGTGATGGCACAATGGAGCAGTGTTACTGCACAATTTACACGTGTGATAGCACAGTGGAGCAGTGTGAGGGCACTAGGGAGCAGTGTGATGAAACAATGGAGCAGCGTGATGACACACTTGAGAAGTGTTATGACACATTGGAGCAGTATGATGACACAATGGAGCAGCGTGATGAAACAACGGAGCAGCGTGATAACAGACATGAGAAGTGTGATGGCACAATGGAGCAGTGGGAGGGTGCAATGGAGCAGTGTGAGAGAAAAATATTGCAGTGTGAGGACACAATGGAGCAGGGAGAGGGCACAATTGAGCAGCGTGTGGGCAAAATGGAGCAGTGTGATGGCACAATGGAGCAATTTGATGACAAAATGGAGCAGGGAGGTAAAAAATGGAGCAGTGTGTTGACACAATGTTGCAGGGTGTGGGGACAATGAAACAAGGTGAGGGCACAATGGAGCAGTGTGATGGTACAATTGTTCAGGGTGTGGAGACAACAGAGCAGGGTGATGACACAATGGACCAGTGTGAGGACAAAATGGAGCATTGTGAGGGCACAATGGAGCAGTGTGATGACACAATGGAGCAGTGTGATGACACAATGGAGCAGTGTGATAGCACAATGCAGCAGTGAGATTAAACAGTGGAACAATGTGAAGGCACAATGGAGCAGTGCGATGACACAATGGAGCAGTGTGATGACACAATTGAGCAGTGTGATGACACAATGGAGTAGTGTGAGGGGACAATGGAACAGTGGGAGGACAAAATGGATCAGTGTGAGCGCACGTGTAGGAGTGGGATGACATTATGGAGCATTGTGATGACAAAAAGAGCAGTGTGATGACACAGTGGAACAGTGTGTGGGCACAATGGAGCATTGTGATGACACAATGGAGCAGTGTGATGAAGCAATGGAGCAGTGTGATGACACAATGGAGTAGTGTGAGGGCACAATGGAGTAGTGTGAGGGCACAATGGAGGAGTGTGATTGCACAAAGAGCAGTGTGAGGGCACAATGGAGCATTGTGATTACAAAATGGGGCACTGGGATCCACAATGGAGCAGGGTGATGTCACAATGTGGAAATGAGATAACACAATGGAGCAGTGTGAGGGCACAAAGGACCTGTGTGATGGCACAATGGAGCAGTTTCAGTGTACAAAGGAACATTGTGATAGCCTAATGGAGCAGTGTGATGACACAATGGAGCAGTGTGAGGGCACAAATGACCCATGTGATAGCACAGTGGAGCAGTGTGAGGGCTCTAGGGAGCAGTGTGATGAAATAAAGGAGCAGCGTGATGACAGACGTGAGAAGTGTGATGACACAGAGGAGCATTGTGATGACACAATGGAGCAGTGTGATGGCAAAATGGAGCAGTGGGAAGGGGCAACGGAGCAGTATGAGGGACAAACTGTGCAGTGTGAGGACACAATGGAGCAGTGTGATGGCACAATGGAGCAATGTGATGAAAAAACGGAGCAGGGTGATGAAAAAATGGAGCAGTGTGATGACACAGTGGAGCAGGGTGAGGGCACAATGGAGAACTGTGAGGGCACAATGGAACCGTGTGATGGTACAATTGTGCAGGGTTTAGATACAATGGAGCAGTGGGATGACACAATGGACTAGTGTGAGGACAAAACGGAGAATTGTGAGGGCAAAATGGAGGAGTGTGAGGGCACAATAGAGGAGTGTGATGACACAATGGAGCAGTGTGACAGCACAATGCAGCAGTGTGATGACACAATGGAGCAGGATGATGGAACAATGGAGCAGTGTGATTGCACAATGGAACAGTGTTAGGGAACAATGAAGAAGTGTGAGGGCACAATGGAGCACTGTGAGAACACAATGGAGCAGTGTGAGGACACAATGGATCAGTGTGAGTGCACGTGTAGGAGTAAGATGATATTATGGAGCAAACTGATGACACAAAGGAGCAGTGGGATGACACAGTGGAACAGTGTGAGGGCACAATGGAGCAGTATGATGAAACGATGGAGCAGTGTAATGATGCAATGGAGTAGTGTGAGGGCACAATTGAGCAGCTTGAGGGCACAATGGAGCAGTGTGATGGTACAATTGTGCACGGTGTGGACACAATGGAACCCTGTGATGACACAATGGACCAGTGTGGGGAAAAATGGAGCATTGTGAGAGCAAACTGGTAGAATGTGAGGGCACAATAGAGCAGTGTGATGACACAATGGAGCAGTGTGATAGCACAATTGAGCAGTGTGATGACAGAGTTGAACAGTGTGAGGGCACAATGGAAGAGTGTGATGACACAAATGAGCACAGTGATAACCTAATGGAGTAGTGTGAGGGCACAATGGAGTACTGTGAGGGCACAATGGAGTAGTGTGATGACACAAAGGAGCAGTGTGTGGGCACAGTGGAACAGTGTGATTACAAAATGGAGCACTGTGATCCGCAATGGGGCAGGGTGATGGCACAATGTAGCAGGGAGATGACACAATCGAGCAGTGAGAGGGCACAATGGACCCGTGTGATGGCCCAAAGAGCAGAGTCAGTGAAAAATGAAAGATTGTGATGGCATAATGGAGCAGTGTGATGACACAATGGAGCAGTGTAAGGGCAAATTTACCCATGTGATAGCACAGTGGAGCAGTGTGAGGGCAGTAGGGAGCAGTGTGATGAAACAATGGAGCAGCGTGATGACACACTTGAGAACTGTTATGACACAGTGGAGCAGTGTGATGACACAATAGAGCTGCGTGATGAAACAATGGAGCAGTGTGATAGCACAATGCAGCAGTGTGATTAAACAGTGGAACAGTGTAAGGGCACAATGGAGCAGTGCGATGACACAATGGAGCAGTGTGATGACACAATATAGTAGTGTGAGGGGAAAATGGAGCAGTGTGAGGACACAATGGATCAGTGTGAGCGCACATGTAGGAGTGAGATGACATTATGGAGCATTGTGATGACAAAAAGAACAGTGTGATGACACAGTGGAACAGTGTGTGGGCACAATGGAGCATTGTGATGACACAATGGAGCAGTGTGATGACACAATGGAGCAGTGTGATGACACAATGGAGTAATGTGAGGGCACAATGGAGTACTGTGAGGGCACAATGGAGGAGTGTGATTGCACAAAGAGAAGTGTTAGGGCACAATGGAGCATTGTGATTAGAAACTGGAGCACTGGGATCCACAATGGAGCAGGGTGATGGCACAATGGAGCAATGAGATAACACAATGGAGCAGTTTGAGGGCACCAAGGACCTGTGGGATGGCACAATGGAGCAGTTTCAGTGTACAGTGGAACATTATGATAGTCTAATGGAGCAGTGTGATGACACAATGGAGCAGTGTGAGGGCACAAATGACCCATGTGATAGCACAGTGGAGCAGTGTGAGGGCGCTAGGAGCAGTATGATGAAACAAAGGAGCATCATGATGACACACGTGAGAAGTGTGATGACACACGGGAGCAGTGTGATGACACAATGGATAAGTGTGATGAAGCAATGGAGCAGCATGATGACACACTTTTGAAGTGTGATGACACAGTGGAGCAGTGTGATGACACCATGGAAGAATGTGATGGCACAATGGAGCAGTGGGAGGGGGCAACGGAGCAGTGTGAGGGACAAATGGTGCAGTGTGAGGACACAATGGAGCAGCGTGATGACACACTTGAGAAGTGTTATGACACATTGGAGCAGTGTGATGACACAATGGAGCAGCGTAATGAAAGAATGGAGCAGCGTGATGACACGCTTAAGAAGTGTGATGACACAGTGGAGCAGTGTGATGACACAACGGAGCAGTGTGATGGCACAATGGAGCAGTGGGAGGGTGCAATGGAGCAGTGTGAGGGAAAATGGTGGAGTGTGGGGACACAATGGAGCAGTGTGAGGGCACAATTGAGCAGCGTGTGGGCACAAAGGAGCAGTGTGATGGCACAATGGAGCAATGTGATGACAAAATGGAGCAGGTTGATGAAACAATGGAACAGTGTGTTGACACAATGGTGCAGGGTGAGGGGACAATTGAACAGTGTGAGGGCACAATGGAGCAGTGCGATGACACAATGGAGCAGTGTGATGACACAATGGAGCAGTGTGATGACACTATGGAGTAGTGTGAGGGGACAATGGAGCAGTGTGATGACACTATGGAGTAGTGTGAGGGGACAATGGAGCAGTGTAAGGACAAAATGGATCAGTGTGAGCACATGTGTAGGAGCAAGATGACATTATGGAGCATTGTGATGACAAAAAGGGCAGTGTGATGACACAGTGGAAAAGTGTGTGGGCACAATGGAGCAGTGTGATGACACAATGGAGCAATGTGATGACACAAAGGAGTAGTGTGAGGGAAAAATGGAGTACTGTGAGGGCACAATGGAGGAGTGTGATTGCACAAAGAGCAGTGTGAGTGTAATCACAATGGAGCATTGTGATTACAAAATGGAGCACTGGGATCCACAATGGAGCAGGATGATGGCACAATGGAGCAGTGTGAGGGCACAAAGGACCTATGTGATGGCACAATGGAGCAGTTTCAGTGTACAATGGAATATTGTGAGAGCCTAATGGAGCAGTGTGATGACACAATGGAGCAGTGTGAGGGCACAAATTACCCGTGTGATATCACAGTGGAGCAGTGTGAGGGCACGAGGGAGTAGTGTGATGAAACAAAGGAGCAGCGTGATGACACACGTGAGAAGTGTGATGACACAGTGGGGCAGTGTGATGACACAATGGAGCAGTGTGATGAAACAATGGAGCAGCGTGATGACACACTTTTGAACTGTGATGACACAGTGGAGCAGTGTGATGACACAATGGAGCAGTGTGATGGCACAATGGAGCAGTGGGAGGGGGCAATGAAGCAGTGTGAGGGAAAAATGGTGCAGTGTCAGGACACAATGGAGCAGTTTGAGGGCACACCTAAGCAGCGTGAGGGCACAATGGAGCAGTGTGATGGCACAATGGAGCAATGTGATGACAAAATGGAGCAGGGTGACGAAACAATGGAGCAGTGTGATGACACAGTGGAGCAGGGTGAGGGCACAATGGAACACTGTGAGGGCACAATGGAGCAGTGTGATGGTACAATTGTGCCGGGTGTTGACCAATTGGAGCAGTGGGATCACACAATGGACCAGTGTGAGGAGAAAATGGAGCATTGTGAGGGCAAAATGGAGCAGTGTGATGACACAAGGGAGCAGTGTGATAACACAATGGAGTTGTGTGAGGGGACATGGAGTAGTGTGAGGGCACAATGGATCAGTGTGAGTGCACGTGTAGGAATGAGATGACATTATGGAGCATTGTGATGACAAAAAGAGCAGTGTGATGACACAGTGGAACAGTGTGTGGGCACAATGGAGCAGTGTAATGACACAATGGAGCAGGGTGATGAAATAATGGAGCAGTGTGATGACACAATGGAGTAGTGTGAGGACACAATGAAGTACTGTGAGGGCACAATGGATAAGTGTGATTGCACAAAGAGCAGTGTGAGGGCACAATGGAGCATTGTGATTACAAAATGGAGCACTGGGATCCACAATGGAGCAGGATGATGGCACAATGGAGCAGCGTGAGGGCACAAAGGACCTGTGTGATGGCACAATGGAGCAATTGGAGTGTACAATGGAACACTGAGATAGCCTAATGGAGCAGTGTGATGACACAATGGAGCAGTATGAGGGCACAAATGACCCGTGTGATAGCACAGTTGAGCAGTGTGAGGGCACGAGGGAGCAGTGTGATGAAACAAAGGAGCAGCGTGATGACACACTTGAGAAGTGTGATGACACAGGGGAGCAGTGTGATGACACAATTGAGCAGCATGATGAAACAATGGAGCAGCGTGATGACACACATTTGAAGTGTGATGACACAGTGGAGCAGTATGATGGCACAATGGAGTAGTGTGATGGCAAAATGGAGCAGTTTGAAGGCACAATTGAGCAGCGTGAGGGCACAATGGAGCAGTGTGATGGCACAATGGAGCAATGTGATGACAAAATGGAGCAGGGTGATGAAACAATGGAGCAGTGTGATGACACAGTGGAGCAGCGTGAGGGCACAGTGGAGCACTGCTGGGGCACAATGGAGCAGTGTGATGATACAATTGTGCAGGGTGTTGACACAATAGAGCAGTGGGATGACACAATGGACCATTGTGAGGACATAATGGAGCATTGTGAGGGAAAAATGCAGCAGTGTAATGACACAATGGAGCAGTGTGATAGCACAATGCAGCAGTGTGATTAAACAGTGGAACAGTGTGAGGGCACAATGGAGCAGTGCGATGACACAAAGGAGCAGTGTGATTACACAATGGAGCAGTGTGATGACACAATGGAGCAGTGTGATGACACAATGGAGTTGTGTGAGGGGACAATGGAGCAGTGTGAGGACACAGTGGATCAAGGTGAGCACATGTGTAGGAATGAGATGACATTATGGAGCATTGTGATCACAAAAAGAGCAGTGCGTTGACACAATGGTGCAGGTTGAGTGGAAAATGGAACACTGTCAGGGCACAATGGTGCAGTATGATTGTACAATTGTTCAGGGTTTGGAGAAAATGGAGCAGTGTGATGACACAACGGAGCAGTGTGAGGACAAAATGGAGCATTGTGAGGGCACAATGGAGCAGTGTGATGACACAATGGAGCAGTGTGATAGCACAATGGAGCAGTGTGATTAAATAGTGGAACAGTGTAAGGGCAAAATTGAGCAGTGCGATGAAACAATGGAGCAGTGTGATGACACAATGGAGTAGTGTGAAGGGACAATGGAGCAGTGTGAGGACACAATGTATCAGTGTGAGCGCACGTGTAGGTATGAGATGACATTATGGAGCCTTGTGATGACAAAAAGAGCAGTGTGATGACACAGTGGAACAGTGTGTGGGCACAATGGAGCAGTGTGATGACACAATGGAGCAGTGTGATGACACAATAGAGTAGTGTGAGGGCACAATGGAATACTGTGAGGGCAAAATGGAGGAGTATGATTGCACAAAGAGCAGTTTGAGGGCACAATGGAGCATTGTGATTAGAAAATGGAGCACTGGGATCCACAATGGAGCAGGGTGATGGCACAACGGAGCAATGAGATAACACAATGGAGCACTTTGAGGGCACCAAGGACCTGTGTGATGGCACAATGGAGCAGTTTCAGTGTACAATGGAACATTGTGATAGCCTAATGGAGCAGTGTGATGACAGAGTGGAGCAGTGTGAGGGCACAAATGACCCATGTGATAGCACAGTGGAGAAGTGTGAGGGTGCTAGGGAGCAGTGTGATGAAACAAAGGAGCAGCGTGATGACACACGTGAGAAGTGTGATGACACACGGGAGGAGTGTGATGACACAATGGAGCAGCATGATGAAGCAATGGAGCAGCGTGATGACACACTTTTGAAGTGTGATGACACAGTGGAGCAGTGTGATGACACCATGGAGGAATGTGATGGCACACGGAACAGTGGGCGGGGGCAGCGGAGCAGTGTGTGGGACAAATTGTGCAGTGTGAGGACACAATGGAGCAGTTTGAGGGCACAATTGAGCAGTGTGAGGGCACAATGGAGCAGTGTGATGGCACAATGGAGCAATGTGATGACAAAATGGAGCAGGGTGATGAAACAATGGAGCAGTGTGATGACACAGTGGAGCAGGGTGAGGGCACAATGGAGCACTGTGAGGGCACAATGGAGCAGTGTGTTGGTACAATTGTGCAGGGTGTTGACACAATGGAGCAGTGGGATGACACAATGGACCATTGTGAGGACATAATGGAGCATTGTGAGGGAAAAATGCAGCAGTGTAATGACACAATGGAGCAGTGTGATAGCACAATGCAGCAATGTGATTAAACAGTGGAACAGTGTGAGGGCACAATGGAGCAGTGCGATGACACAATGGAGCAGTGTGATTACACAATGGAGCAGTGTGATGACACAATGGAGCAGTGTGATGACACAATGGAGTTGTGTGAGGGGACAATGGAGCAGTGTGAGGACACAATGGATCAGTGTGAGTGCACGGGTAAGAATGAGATGACATTATGGAGCATTGTGATGAAAAAAGAGCAGTGTGTTGACACAATGGTGCAGGTTGAGGGGAAAATGGAACACTGTGAGGGCACAATGGAGCAGTGTGATTGTACAATTGTTCAGGGTTTGGAGAAAATGGAGCAGTGTGATGACACAACGGACCAGTGTGAGGACAAAATGGAGCATTGTGAGAGCACAATGAAGCAGTGTGTTGACACAATGGAGCAGTGTGATAGCACAATGCAGCAGTGCGATTAAACAGTGGAACAGTGTAAGGGCACAATGGAACAGTGCGATGACACAATGGAGCAGTGTGATGACACAATGGAGTAGTGTGAAGGGACAATGGAGAAGTGTGAGGACACAATGTATCAGTGTGAGCGCACATGTAGGTGTGAGATGACATTATGGAGCCTTGTGATGACAAAGAGCAGTGTGATGACACAGTGGAACAGGGTGTGGGCACAATGGAGCAGTGTGATGACACAATGGAGCAGTGTGATAACACAATGGAGTAGTGTGAGGGCACAATGGAGTACTGTGAGGGCAAAATGGAGGAGTGTGATTGCACAAAGAGCAGTTTGAGGGCACAATGGAGCATTGTGATTAGAAAATGGAGCACTGGGATCCACAATGGAGCAGGGTGATGGCACAATGGAGCAATGAGATAACACAATGTAGCAGTTTGAGGGCACCAAGGACCTGTGTGATGGCACAATGGAGCAGTTTCAGTGTACATTGGAACATTGTGATAGCCTAATGGAGCAGTGTGATGACATAATGGAGCAGTGTGAGGGCACAAATGACCCGTGTGATAGCACAGTGGAGAAGTGTGAGGGCGTTAGGGAGCAGTGTGATGAAACAAAGGAGCAATGTGATGACACACGTGAGAAGTGTGATGACACACAGGAGGAGTGTGATGACACAATGGAGCAGCGTGATTAAGCAATGGAGCAGCGTGATGACACACTTTTGAAGTGTGATGACACAGTGGAGCAGTGTGATGACACCATGGAGGAATGTGAAAGCACAATGGAGCAGTGGGAGAGGGCAACGGAGCAGTGTGTGGGACAAATTGTGCAGTGTGAGGACACAATGGAGCAGATTGAGGGCACAATTGAGCAGCGTGAGTGCACAATGGAGCAGTGTGATGGCACAATGGAGCAATGTGATGACAAAATGCAGCAGGGTGATGAAACAATGGAGCAGTGAGAAGACACAGTGGAGCAGGGTGAGGGCACAATGGAGCACTGTGAGGGCACAATGGAGCCATGTGATGGTACAATTGTGCAGGGTGTTGACACAATGGAGCAATGGGATGATACAATGGACCAGCGTGAGGACAAAATGGAGAATTGTGAGGGCACAATGGAGGAGTGTGAGGGCACAATAGAGCTGTGTGATGACACAATGGAGCAGTGTGATAGCACAATGCAGCAGTGTGATGTCACAAGAGAGCACGATAAAGGAACAATGGAGCAGTGTGATTGCACAATGGAGCAGTGTTAGGGCACAAAGAAGAAATGTGAGAGCACAATGGAGCACTGTGAGGACACAATGGAGCAGTGTGAGGACAAAATGGATCCGTGTGAGTCCACATGTAGGAGTGAGATGACATTATGGAGCAAACTGATGACACAAAGGAGCAGTGTAATGACACAGTGGAACAGTGTGAGAGCACAATGGAGCAGTATGATGACATGATGGAGCAGTGTAATGACACAATGGAGTAGTGTGATGACACAATGGAGTAGAGCGAGAGCACAATGGAGCAGTGTGATGACACAATGGAGCACTGTGAGGGCATAATCGATCAGTTTGATGGTACAATTGTGCCAGGTTTAGACACAATGGAGCAGTGTGATGACACAATGGAGCAGCGTGATGAAACAATGGAGCAGCATGATGACACACTTGAGAAGTGTGATGACACAGTGGAGCAGTGTGATGACACAATGGAGCAGTGTGATGGCACAATGGAGCAGTGGGAGGGTGAAACGGAGCAGTTTGAGGGAAAAATGGTGCAGTGTGGGGACACAATGGAGCAGTGTGAGGGCACAATTGAGCAGCATGTGGGCACAATGGAGCAGTGTGATGGCACAATGGAGCAATGTGATGGTACAATTGTTCAGGGTGTGGAGACAATGGAGCAGTGTGATGACACAATGGACCAGTGTGAGGAAAAAATGGAGCATTGTGAGGGCACAATGGAGCAGTGTGATGACACAAAGGAGCAGTGTGATGACACAATGGAGCAGTGTGATAGCACAATGCAGCAGTGTGATTAAACAGTGGAACACTGTGAGAGCACAATGGAGCAGTGCGATGACACAATGGAGCAGTGTGATGGTACAATTGTGCAGGGTGTTGACACAATGGAGCAGTCGGATAACACAATGGACCAGTGTGAGGACCAAATGGAGCATTGTGAGGGCACAATGGAGGAGTGTGAGGGCACAATAGTGCAGTGTGATGACACAATGGATCAGTGTGACAGCACAATGCAGCAGTGTGATGACACAATGGAGCAGGATGATGGAACAATGGAGCAGTGTCATTGCACAATGGAACAGTGTTAGGGCACAATGAAGAAGTGTGAGAGCACAATGGAGCACTGTGAAGACACAATGGAGCAGTGTGAGGACACAATGGATCAGTGTGAGTGCACATGTAGGAGTGAGATGACATTACGGAGCAAACTGATGACACAAAAGAGCAGTGGGATGACACAGTGGAACAGTGTGAGGGCACAATGGAGCAGTATGATGACACGATGGAGCAGTGTAATGATGCAATGGAGTAGTGTGATGACACAATGGAGCAGTGTGATGACACAATGGAGCAGTGTGATGAAATAATGGAGCAGTATGATGACACACTTAAGAAGTGTGATGACACAGTGGAGCAGTGTGATGACACAATGGAGCAGCGTGATGGCACAATGGAGCAATAGGAGGGTGAAACGGAGCAGTTTGAGGGAAAAATGGTGCAGTGTGAGGACACAATGGAGCAGTGTGAGAGCACAATTGAGCAGCGTGTGGGCACAATGGAGCAGTGTGATGGCACAGTGGAGATATGTGATGACAAAATGGAGCAGGTTGATGAAACAATGGAACAGTGTATTGACACAATGGTGCAGGGTGAGGGGACAATGGAACAAGGTGAGGGCACAATGGAGCAGTGTGATGGTACAATTGTTCGGGATGTGGAGACAATGGAGCAGTGTGATGACAAAATGGACCAGTGTGAGGACAAAATGGAGCATTGTGAGGGCACAATGGAGCAGTGTGATGACAAAAAGGAGCAGTGTGATGACACAATGGAGCAGTGTGATAGCACAATGCAGCAGTGTGATTAAAGAGTGGAACAGTGTGAGGGCACAATGGAGCAGTGCGATGACACAATGGAGCAGTGTGATGACACAACGAAGCAGTGTGATGACACAATGGAGTAGTGTGAGGGGACAATTGAGCAGTGTGAGGACACATGGATCAGTGTGAGTGCACGTGTAGGAGTGAGATGACATTATGGAGCATTTTGATGACAAAAAGAGCAGTGTGATGACACAATGGAGTTCTGTGAGGGCACAATGGAGGAGTGTGATTGCACAAAGAGCAGTGTGAGGGCACACTGGAGTATTGTGTTTACAAATGGAGCACTGGGATCCCCAATGGAACAGGGTGATGGCACAATGGAGCACTGTGAGGGCACAAAGGACCTGTGTGATGACACAATGGAGCAGTTTCAGTGTACAATGCCTGATGGAGCAGTGTGATGACCCAAAGGAGCAGAGTGAGGGCACAAATGACCAGTGTGATAGCACAGTGGAGCATTGTGAGGGCACTTGGGAGCAGTGTGATGAAACAAAGGAGCAGCGTGATGACACACTTGAGAAGTGTGATGACACAGTGGAGCAGTGTGATGACACAATGGAGCAGCGTGATGAAACAATGAGCAGCGTGATGACACACTTTTGAAGTGTGATGACACAGTGGAGCAGTCTGATGACACAATACAGCAGTGTGATGGCAAAATGGAGCAGTGGGAGGGAAAAGTGGTGCAGTGTGAGGACACAATGGAGAAGATTGAGAGCAAAATTGAGCAGCGTGAGGGCACAATGGAGCAGTGTGATGGCAAAATGGAGCAATGTGATGACAAAATGGAACAGGGTGATGAAACAATTGAGTAGTGTGATGACGCAATGGAGCAGGGTGAGGGCACAATGGAGCACTGTGAGGGAACAATGGAGCAGTGTGAAGGTACAATTGTGCAGAGTGTTGACACAATGGAGCAGTGGGATGACACAATGGACCAGTGTGAGGACAAAATGGAGCATTGTGAGGGCACAATGGAGGAGTGTGAGGGCACAATATAGCAGTGTGATGACACAATAGAACAGTGTGATTGCACAATGCAGCAGTGTGATTAAACAGTGGAACAGTGTGAGGGCACAATGGAGCAGTGCGATGACACAATGGAGCAGTGTGATTTCACAATGGAGCAGTGCGATGACACAATGGAGCAGTGTGATGACACAATGGAGTTGTGTGAGGGGACAATGGAGCAGTGTGAGGACACAATGGATCAGTGTGAGTGCATGTGTAGGAATGAGATGACATTATGGAGCATTGTGATGACAAAAAGTGCAGTGTATTGACACAGTGGTATGGTGTGTGGGCACAATGGAGCAGTGTGATGACACAATGGAGCAGTGTGATGACACAATGGAGTAGTGTGAGGACACAATTGAGTACTGTGAGGGAACAATGGAGCAGTGTGATGCTGGAGCAAACAGTGGGACAGCTCTTAGTTCTCAGTAAAAATTTAAACCTTAGATTAGCAGTCAGAGTTAGAAAACTAATAGCTAACTTAGGACATTATAGGAATAAGGTTTTTACTTCAATAGAAACTTAAAAGAAACTATTAATTTCAGGATTTATTTACTCTAGCCTCAGAATGGAGACATAAGACCAATATCTACTGCTAAAGAACTTTGTAGTTACTACTCTGTGAGCTATGACTTTTCAATTATGACTTGTCTTCTTAGATGTTATTTCCTCAGTAAAGGTTGTCTTAAGATTTCTACATTTTCCTTCAAAGAAAGTTTATTTCCTAACCAAACTTTGTGATGTTTTAGTTTCCTGCTCTGAGTGCTCTGAGCTTTTCAGTTAATGTGTAAATCTTGACTTTTTTACCTACCTATGTAATTGTAAAGCTTTGCCAAATCCTTTGTTCTGCCCTCTCCCAAAGACCACTATATATTCACTGCCCCTGTTCAATAAAGTTGCTGTAGAT